>JAOQMS010042697.1:0-13212 GCA_027563885.1 Erythroxylum longipes
TCTATTGCCAAGTTATTAAGAACAGGACTTAAATCACAATCCAATCAATAAAAAACACAATCGAATAAACTTCATTAATCATCAAGAATCAAATCCAAAGGTGAGTTTAGACATTAACTCAACATTCAACTAAACAAATCCCAACACCTATTTCAATTCTATACATGAATAAAATTGAAATAACAGAAATACTGTAGGGAATGCAATTTGGGACGGCGACAGCGGGAAACCTCCTATTTTGAGAAGTACTTCGCATCAAGCTCTTCATCGTGTCTCTTTTCCTTCGTCTCCTTCCTCAATCTGTCAGTGTCACCCTATGTTTTCTCTCAGAAACAGCAGAACGAAAACTTTTTTATTAACTCTTGGCCCCTATCCCCTTCCTCTTCTCTTCTATCACATTATATTTTATTTATATCTTCGAGGCTCTAGGTTAAAGTCAGGGTCGAAATGGTCCAAAAATTCATCCGAAACTTGATTTTTTCTGTCAGTTCGATGTCGTGCATGATCGTGGCCTGTGTTTTTTCTTTTCGATGACGATCATGGCATATAGTGCATGATAGTGCCTTGAATTGACGCTTTCAGTCACGATCATGGCCTGTGTGCACGATCGTGGCCTGGCTGCTTCTGGTTCTTCCTCTTTTGTCACGATCATGGCATATTTGTACGATCGTGGCCTGTGTGTACGATCGTGGCCTGTGCTTTTTAGCCGGAAAGGTCTTTGACTCTTCCCGTTCTTCCTTGTTTACCCTGCAATACTAGCACACACATCCAGGTACCTCAAAAATATACAATTTAAGCTCAAAGATTCAAACTATCCCATAAAAACACTTAAACACAAAAACTAACCTAATTAAACCCTAAATGCATACTAAACACCTAAAACATAATACAAATCACAACTATCATTAATTATGGCATAGTCTGTTATCTAATGCATTTCATTAAATGCATGATCAGTTAAAGGCGTTGTGATTAGAGTAGCTGGTCTGAAAGAGCTTTAAGCTCAAAATTCTGCACGTAGAGCTTTGCTCCGTGATTTCTGTATCTGACTGAGCCCAATGGGCCAGTCTCTACATCTATATCTAAAAGACACTAGGTCACAACAAATAATAATGAATCTGGAGTCTCATATTCATCTGCATTTGTATATTTATGATTATGAAGTATATGCTTGTGAAATCTTTTCTGAAGTTGTGATGTTAAAGTGATATGTCATGATAACGTGATTGATTGAGTTGTTCAAGTTCTGAAAGAATGTATGTGATGTGTATGACATTCATTATGTCTTATTGTCATGGAAAATGTTATGAATTTGGTTGGTTGTATGATATTTGTGTGTTTGCCTAGAGTGAGATCATCAATGATGGTTCACTCATTGAGTTCGCAAAACTCATCAAAAATTACAACCTGGCTTTTCAGGTACAAGATAGGAGATCTAGATTTCTAAGATCTTCTAGAAGAACATTTTGGACTAAATATGGCTCAAAGGTCTGTCAGCTGGCAATTGAGGAGTTCTAGTTATAACTATGTAGTTTTTTTCTATATCATGTAGAACTTGTGTATAAGGGTTGTAAACTTTCTCATGTTTAGTATGTAACTATTAGTTTTAATGACTACAATGTAAACTTTTATGGATGAATGCAATGAGGAGTTGAGATTTTTAAGTATTGTATTTTCTTTATGATGCCATGTAAGAGATTAGGTTTGATCTAGCATACCATTGTCATAGGATATGTACTTGAATATCCTATGTATGTTTGGATATATACTCTATGGTAGTGGGATGTGACAATTAAGATATTAATAGTGTTAAAATTTATTTTATCACTAATTTATGTCACTAAAAGACTATGAAATTTGGCACCTAAATTTTGGTAGCAATTAATTGTAATTATGACAAAACATATGTTGGTAACTTGATCAACTTTTTGTTAAAAAAGTTATTGTAAATATAAACATAACAAATTAATGATAAATATTTGTTGTTGTAATAACATATTAAAATTAACCACTCTAAAGATAAATTTTATCATTACTGTAAAAATTTTAGAGACCAAAAACTACTTTTTATAACTTTTTCTTTAATATGATTATCTGCAAACAAATTTAAATATTTTTAAATAAAATATTCAAACTACATATATTGATATTCCAAAAAGTAATATTTTACATATCAATAGATATTTGATATACATAACTTTGAAATTTCATTTAAAAAATCAAAATAGTTAAATGTTTAAATATAATAAAAATATTGTGCCAAAATATTAAACAAAACTCTTAACCTATTGAAAATTTTAAAAAAATATTGTCAATGCTCAATCATTGTCATCATCGCTTTCCTCATCTTCACTTATTGAATTTGTTTCATCATCATCCATAAAAGTATCTTCATCACAATCAGTTTTGTCATCTTCTCCAGCACTCATAGTATAAATATTTAACAAATTTCCTTCAAAAGTTGCAACATCTAGATCAGATCTGTCCAAAGATATTGTATTAGTATCATCTTCTAAAATACATTCGTGAAGTGCAAAACCAAAATCTTCGTTTTCTTGGCATGGCTCATCTCCTATGTCATCATCAGGAAGATCATACAAATCACGAGGCTTTGTCTTGATAACCACCTACCAATTGAGCTCCTTAATATCTCTTACAAAATAAACTTATTCAACTTGAGAAGCTAAAACATATGGTTCATCAATTTTCAACTTGCAAGTGACATTTACCATAGGAAACCCAAACTTGTCAACCTTATATCCACCTTTATGATACACATCCCACTACTCAGCCTTAAATAAAATGATATTATTTCCCCCATGATAATTTAATTATATAATATCTATCAAAGCACCAAAATAATCCAAATTTCCTGTATTCACATCACCTTTTAAAAGAATTCCACTATTTTGTGATTTCAATTGCAAATCTATGTCCTATGTCCTTTGTGTTTATACCGATAAACTCGCTTGTCTGGCCCATAAGCTAAATGCAATAATTGATCACTAACCATTTGACTTTCTTTATCATGTAATTTGCTGACCTATCATAAGTAATGAGTATAAAATATTTATATTATATATATTATATTTTATAAAAAGTTATAGGTGAAAATAGTAGAAATAGTACTTACATATTTCTTGAACCACTGATGGAATTCTTTTTAATGTCTTCTTTCTACATTTTTAGGATCCTGCCTATTGAGTTCTTCTTTATGCATGCTTCACATTAAAAATAAGTAAAATATTAATAGTTACTTCAAGAATATATAAACCATAAAAAATGTAAAATAACTAATTTCAAAAGTTAAGAGAACTTACTCCACAAATTCTCTGATTTCTTCACAATTTTCTAGCACATACATTCTAATTTTGGCCCATTCAACTAAGCTCAACTCATCATATTTTTTCCTGCTCAAAGGCCTACTAGCTTGTGAGAAAACTTGAAACCCAGAACGAGAATTTGCATTACTTCCTTCATAATTTCTTCCAACACGATCCAACCTAGTTTTAGTTCCATGCAAATAACTTGAAAAAAAATGCATGCATTCTTGCATAATATATGCCTCAGCAACTGATCCTTCTAGATGCGCCTTATTTCACACATATGATTTAAGCTTACACAAATATCGTTCTATAGGATACATCTATCGATATTGTACTAGCCTATCAAGTTTAGCCTCACTCATAAGATTAATGGTTAAATGCACCATTATGTCAAAAAATGATGGAGGAAATAATTTTCTCTAATTTACAAAGTGTAAAAGGAATTGATTTTTCAAGTCTCTCCAAATCATCAAAATGCAAAACTTTAGCACATAACTCTCTTAAATAAGTACATAACTCAAGTAATGCTTGGCACACCTCTTTACCCAGTAACCTACATATAGCCAAAGGGAGATATTGATGGAGAAATGCATGACAATCATAACATTTCATTCCAAAAACTTTGTATTCGATAAGACTCACACATTGAGAAATATTGGAAGAATAACCATCTCGAAGTTTTAGATCAATTAAGAACTAACAAAATGCTTGTTTTTCAGCTTTAGACAGTGTATAACATACAGGGCGAAGCATATACCTGCCATCACTTGTGGGAGTTGCATAAAGCTCAGGACGTATACCCATGGATTCTAAATCAAAACGAGTATTTATAGTATCCTTTATTTTTCCCTCAATGTTCAATAAAGTCCTAATTATGTTATCACATACATTTTGCTCGATACGCATGACATCCAAACTATGTCACATCTTAAGTGTTCTCCAATATAAGAGTTGAAAAAAATACTCTTTTTTTCTCTAATTTTCGAGCAATAGAGCATCTCCATGGTTTCTTTTCCTTACAGTCTTTCCAAAATTCACCTTTTTAATGAAAATAGTAGAAATAAGCAAAAAAGAATATAGATAAAATATACACATAATTTAAAATCAATCAAACTTCACCTGAGAAAATTGATTATATTATTCAACAATATCATCCCCTAATAATTGTTTCAGTGTGATTCGATTTTCTCTGATATTGGCAAATGCTTTAGCATTTTTCCTCCAAGAATGATTAGTTGGTAAGAATCGACGATAACCAAGATAGCATGTTTTACGTCCATTTTGAAGCCTGAAAGAAGACGTTTCATGATTGCAAACAGGACATGCTAACTTGTCGTTGGTGCTCCATCTAGATAAATTACTATAAGCTGGAAAATCATTTATGGTCCATAATAGAGCTGCACGTAATTGAAAATTACTCTCTGAAAATGCATCATATGTCTCCACATCTATCTCCCAAAGGAATTTCAACTCATTAATCAACGGCTCTAAGTATACACCAATATCATTTCCAGGAGCTTTTGGACCAAGAATCAAAAGTGACATCATAAAATAAGGATCTTTCATGCAGAGCCATAGTGGAAGATTATAAGGAACTAACACAACTAGCCATACACTATAAGAAGTGCTCATATTCCCGAATGGGTTGAAACCATCACTTGCTAAACCAAGTCTAACATTACGTGGGTCTACTGCAAAAAAGGGATACATGGTATCAAAACTTTTCCAAGCTGGAGAATCCGCTAGATGTCCCACAAACTCATTATTACATGGTTTTTCCTTATGCCATCTCATATTTTTAGCAAAATTAAATGACATGTATAATCTTTGCAAGCGAGGAGTTAACGGAAAATATTGCAAGAATTTTTGCATAATCTTTTTCCTACAGTCATGCTCATTAATGATATTCCCAATTTTCCGATTATTGTTCCTTCTATATTCACCATATGTTGGACCAGATTGAGCATTCTAGTATTTATTTCTGTAAAATATGCAATCATTTACACAAGCATCTATCTTCTCATATGAAAGCCCTAAATCTCGAGAAACTTTCTTACAGTCAATATATGAGCAAGGAACTTTATTACCTTTAGGAAACCATCTTTTCATTATTTGAAGCATTCCATCAACTGCATTTGCACTAATCTCGTAAAGACATTTCCAATTCAATACTTCAACAATGAATGATAGTGTGGAAGATTCCTCACAGCCAGGATGAGGTAGTAGAATTGAATAAAAATCAATAGTTATACTGGATTATATGTAGGAATGGACAAGTGGGTCTAATTTATTATAAAGGAAATGGACACAAAGGAAGTATCATATGATGAAATAAATGTCAAACAAAATAGGTATTCATTTAGATTAGTAGCAAATATTTACTAATCCAAATACCAATAATCATTATAAAATATTTAATAATTCAAAATAAATAAAGATAGAAATTTAGAGAATTTTATTAGACAAATTATAAGTTTACGTTTTTATTAAACATTAATAATAAAAGAAATAATTAACTAAAACTTCTTATCTTTATCTCCAATAAGTCGAAATATATTGTTAATGAAATTTGATTGTTCAACAATTAAACATCTAACATTTTTATAAGAAGTAAAATCGCAAGGTTATTATATGTTATCTTTTTTTAAAAAGAAAACTAAGCATTAGAATTTGTATATTAAATTTATTTTTAATTCATTTACATTAAATATGTGATTCATAGAATGTTGAAGGAAATTAAAACACTTTAAAAGAATGCGATCCCTTACCAGAGACTAGATCATTGCTAAATGGTGACGTATTAATATATTTATAGCTAATACGACAATATTATGGAGCCATGATCAACTACTCGTAGGCAACCATTGAGCCTTAGGCGCCAAACAACTGTATAAGTTTGATGAATTATTTCAAATTTGATTCGACTGTCTCATCTAAATTGTCTTCTTTAATAATATTATTTATAAACAATTTTAAATATTTTCTTATAAAATATTCAAACTACATATATTTATACTCCAAAAGTAATATTTTACATATATTTGCTAAACATAACTTTGAAATATACATTTATTTAAAATTTTCTATACAAATTTTATCTAAAATGAATTATTTTTATTAGATGAATAAATTCAAAATTTCTGTAACTATACCACTAATATAATAGT
The DNA here is from genome assembly GCA_027563885.1 of Erythroxylum longipes. NCBI lineage: Eukaryota > Viridiplantae > Streptophyta > Magnoliopsida > Malpighiales > Erythroxylaceae > Erythroxylum > Erythroxylum longipes. The sequence continues at coordinate 6,494 of JAOQMS010042697.1, forward strand.
TTATGATAAAAAATAAATTACTCTCATCTATATTTATTTTGTAATGTAAAAATATTAAAAATGATTTTATATTTATGAAATATAAAATTTATTATGAAAATTAAACTATTACATAAAATTTAAAAATTTATGATGAAATCGTTTTTTAAATTAAAAATTGGAGAGTAAGTATTGAAGAATTAAGTCCTACGTCTGTTTAAAATGATGAAAGCTTAATAAAATAACTACTATTAAGTAAACACCTAGTTTCACGAGAGGAGTTCAGCCTAATTGTGAAACAATAAAGTTGGTGGAAGAAGATGGACCGTGAACAGTTGCGTTAATAGTAGTGTGAATAAATTTCATCTTCTTCATCTACGTAGTTCTCCACTCTATCTTCTTTGCATATCTTCACCTTTAGTCTTCTCTCTACAAGTAATAGGTAAACGACCATTCAATCTTTGTTTAACTTATTCTTTTAGGTCAATTTTTGTAGCATTACTCTGATCATATACACTTGACAGACTCCTCTGACCATCGAGCTACTCATGTATTTAGTTTATAAACTTGACAAACCTTGTTCACTTTCAATGGGTTGCCTTTGTATTATACATCTTTTTCACAGTAGTACCAAGAACAGAGCAGCAAGTCACCTTGTTCACTTTCAATGGGTTGCCACTGTATTATACATCTTCTTCATGTACAATGTCTACTGTTACGTGTACTTACTTATTCATGAACAAACAAATCACCGAACTTTGTTTTCTGCTTCTTCATTTTTTCCCCGCTTCTTGTAGCACCCCTCTCATAGGGCATATTCCGAAACATATCGTCGGTATTCGAGAATGTACTCTACGAGAGTGACATGGTAGAACGGTCAGTCAATAGTACTCATTAAAAACTTTTCACGCATCACACACATATTTCGAAAAAACCAATAATTAATTTCAAACCATTTTATTCATAAACATTTCCAATTTACAATAAATGTTACAATCAATATACATATTATCAAAATTTCAGTAGTCACTTGGGCCTATTGCAGAAACATTCACTTACACATTGTATAGTACTTACAAATACACATTTTAATACAAAACAATGAAATACAAATGCAGACGCCAACTGATCCTGACCTCTATCTTTTATCTGAATGCAGTGGTTAGACTCCAATTTTGTCTAACTTGAGATCTCCCTGAGCCTGAAAAAAATGTTGCAATATTGGGTTGAGTTTTGCGAACTCAGTGAGTGGACCATCCTTGATGGTTGACCCAATCACATAACACATCAATTCATGTAATCATGTAATTCACATCATTTCACTAATCAATATGTTGAATCACATACACTTCATAGTCACATAATTCATATTTCACATCAGAAATCATTCAAACTATTCATTTCAATCAATTAAATCACACATATCAAATGCATATGCAATGCTTATGAGACTCACTTTCAATTATTATTGTTGTGACCGAGTGCCTTTTTACTAGCCTATATATCTTGTGGATACCGAAATATATCAGATAATGTCCCATATCCTTTAATGGATACCAGGTATATTCATAACTAAGCTTAATGCTCTGATCACAGCATGAGCTTTAAGCTCGTTATACTGGCAACTACAATTACAACAGCCTTTATCTTTCTGCATTCATGTAATCAAATGCACTACATTCACATATTATCAAACAGTCACTAGTGTTCAATTTTCCACATTCACATTCACATATATTCATCGGATCAATGTCCGGCATTCAACAAAAATGTTGAGAATCATTTTTTTCAGTCCAATTAACATACAATGAGCACTTCCTATGTTCTCACATTTATCAATCTCCTCGGACCATTAGCATCTGAAATTATCTCAGTCACATTCACATTCAGTAGTAATTCAATACAAAATTTAAAATATAAAAAACAATGAAAGTGAGACTATCTAAGTTGACTCACAGTACGCTCCAGATTAGCGTTTGCTTCCATGGTCTGGAAACATCTGGACGCAAAAGTTGAATCCTCTATATCAATTTAAAGCAACACACAAAGTGCACACACATTATTAATTGCACAATCACATAAACATTTCATATACAAATATGTGTATGTGTAAGGTATAATGCATGCTCATATTGACAATCCCAGGTATATTTCCTTTATTCACATATATTTCCTTTATTCACATCTCATAAACAATCAATATCTTTCAATCATTCTTTAATATCTAATGCACTTTACTTACTTTAATCGCTTCATTCATCATCCACTAGGCTCATTCAAGATCTCATTCAAGCCTAATTACATCATAGGAAAGCATTGATAAGTGAATAAGTTATCTATGTGCATGATTTGGGTCAATAAGTACAAATTCCACTATAGATGTCAAATTAAGGTCATTTTGGTACAATTTCAAAGAGGACTTCAATTTCTACAACTTTTGTGAAGACCCCAAAGTGAGATTTTGTCATTAAAAGGGTTAAAATCATAAGTTACTATAGTTGTCCCGTGAATGTCCGCTAAGTGGACATGTATGTCCCTCCTAGCAATTTAGCGGACATGTATGTCCCTCCTAGCAATTTAGCAATTTAGCGGACATGTATGTCCCTTCAAACAGACGTGAATAGAGGTGGAACACTGAAATTCTCGAGAAGGTCCACTTAGTAGACACGTATGTCCCTCCAAACAGACATTTACTGGAAACTTCCAGATTTTTAGCTCCTACAATCACATCTAACAAATCCTATGCTTATCCTATCATTCCTACCTCAATTCCTCTTCATTGTCACCTCCATTCCAATTCAAAACATCCAAAAAACATAACATCCACAAAACATATCATGCATAAAACACATCATACAAGATTATTGATCACAACCAACAAAACAAACATTCATACTTAAAACATTCATCCTTAATTTTCTGCACTTGTTCAACTTAGATACCATCTTCCTTTCACTTCTAATTGATTAACTTAACTTAATTTCATCATTCATGAAATCCTATCTCTTTCCATAGTATATCTCAATTTCAATTCAATATCATCTATACTCAATCAATATCAATGCTTAATCATAAACACCAAAAACAAAATATATTTCTATACACTTCCAAACATCAAATTTTCTGCACATCTTTCTACTTCATTTACACCATCTTTTCATTCCTAACTGTAATTCTAATTTTCCTCATTTCAAGACATCATAATACTCTTTCTCATAAGCTCTAAACTCATGATAATTCATCTCTAAAAATCAAAGCAATTCACATTAATATAAGGAAAAATAAAGCATTCACTGATCAATTTTTTCTGCACTTCTTTATACACCACTTTCATAATCAATTTAACCCAAAAGCATTACTACTTCAATTTATGAATCATTAATCATCATACACATCAAGGCAAGATATGAATATACGCAGATTTTTCCTCATTCACGCCCAACACATTTAACTATACTATCATGATCATTTCACCTCTTAAACTATCATCAAAACTAAGTCTATCATGCAAGCTATAAAGAATACTGTGTTACTTACTTTATTTTCTCATATCTTGTTCATTCAGCCTGAAACCTAGCTTCCCAAGCACCATTCGTTCATCACTATTTTAGGGAGGAAAGTTTGGGCTTTCATAAACAAAGTGAAGACACAAATATATGGAGTGGCAAGGTGAAGAAAAATAACAAAGCTTAACATTGATTGGTAAAGAGAAGAGAGTGTCGTGTAGAAAAGAAAGAAGGGATGAAGAAAGTGAGAACATTTCGTGAGAGTGAAAGACAATGGAGAGATATGGATGGTCTTTCAAAAATGAAAATATCTTGGTTAAAGGTGTGGCACGGCAAGTGACACATGTCACTTGCCACATGACACCATGGGTCATATTTGTCTCCAATTTTTACTATTGTCTCCCAATTTTCAATGACATATGTCATTAAATCACAATGTCATTCATAAAAATTTCTACTTTCATCTGACACTTATTTCTGCCACTATTAATTAATTGTCTCGTCACTTGGCATTTTTCCTAGTCCAAAAATACCCTTAATTCTAGAAAATTCTCAAATTTCACCAAAAATTATAAATCAATAATTTAATACACCAAATCAATTTTTAGAACAAAATATTCACTATCCACATCATAATTACATTAAATCAATCATTTATACCCAAAAATGTAAAATGAGTTCATGTACAAATTATTGTAATGTGTGCAATAATCAATATCATGTACATGATGCTATTTTATGCATGAGTATGAAAAGCTTTTTTTTTAATCTCTCATTGTTATTTCTCATGTACAGTATTCCCGACCTCTAGCCCTTAATATAAGAACAGGATTTTACACTTCTCCTGTTATGTGTGCAATTTTACACCACTTCATGAAACCACACCTTTAACGTCGGCGCCTCTGTTCTTCAAACCATAGCGTAGTTAGCAGTGGGGCTTAAAGTTATTGCATGCTCAGCGCACTTCATGAAGAACTTCAACGCCCTATTCTTGAAACCATACCTTTGTTGCATGGTTGAGTGTATATAAACCAGTTGCATGCTTTGTGGTTTTGAGTGGACCCAGTTCTGTTATATAATTATTATTTATAATTTGTATAAAACTATATGTGTGTGCGTACTGTTATATATATATATATATATATAACAGTGGTTTCTCTTGTTTGCTTTTCCTTTAAGAGAGAGAGAGAGAGAGAGAGAAAGTCATTTTCTAATAACCCAAGTGAGAGAGGCTCACGAGGCTAAGGACAAAAAGAAAATACTTGGCAAGGTGGTACTGGAATTTGATTGAAGTTCCTTTGAACTCTTACTCAACTTTTTCTCTTGAACTTACAGTTATAAAATTTCATTTTACGTTTCCTGTAAAGTAGGTTCTACTCCATTACTTTAAGAGTTAATCCTGCATCCGAACATGTTCTGCACTATAAGTTGTCGCATTTTGTATAGGTGTGAGTGAAAATTCCAATATCCTCAATTCCCAAGTTGTAAATGTTAAAGAGGACCTTCTTTTAACAAAAATTTTATAAGTTAATTTTGTTAGTGAATATTTGTGAGTTTATAGCAGATAAAGTAGCCGCATTTGTGCTGCTTACAAAACTATCTTCTCACCTTTATAAAATTTTGAGTATGATATTTTAGATAAATATCTAATGATATTTATTTTTAAATCAAGGTTATCGGTTTTATCGTTAATTTGAGTATATAGAGTAGAAAATGATTCAAAGATATTTGTTTTTTCTTCATTTTTTCTTCTTGTTCACTTCATTAATTTTTTTCTTACAATTTGTTTTAGCTGCGTATGTTATTTATTCCTAATATGTATTTATTTTTAAAATTGCAAGATGGTTAAAATTTGAAAGTATATGAAAAACAGCAAGATGGTTAACAACGGTAGATCTTTATCAAATATGGATGATAAACAAAATCAACCTAGTATGGTAGAGGAGTCAGAAGATACAGAGGCTCTTAATCAATAGTCCAACGTTAGAGTTGGAGCTTCAAATAATGCACCTAGCTTAGAAGGACAAGTTATTAGTACTGGTAACGTGATCATCATAATTATATGATTGTGCGTTTAAATTTTAATATAATATTTTATATGTCTATTAATTTTTATTTTTTAAATAGGAAATGTAAACTCTAAAAACATGGACAAGGACCAACAATTAATGCTAGACTTGCCAAGAAGAAAGTTGAAGGAAAACAAATTGATGTTTAATTTCCTCCTTCGTACTATAAGGTATATGGTAAACTTGCCAGCCTTTTCAAGTCGGAAGTTACTATATGCATTCGACAACTTGCACCACTTCGTGTCTTTTGTTGGAAAGAGATTAATGAGGATGATAAGAAGGCAATGTGGTTATTTTTAAAGGTATGAAACTTTTTTTAATTGCAATATAGTTTATGTTGGCCCCTGAATTTTTTTCGTTGAATTAAGCATAATAGTTTATGGAATAAGCATGGAATTTTAATTTTTTCCTTAAAATAATTTTGAGGTCATGATAGAATTATTATTGGAGTTTAATTATTAATTTCAATGTTATTAGGATTTTGTTTCACCAGTTAGTGAAATTAATGCATTAAGATGAATTAAGGGCATTTTTGGGATGTCACTTAAGTTTAGAGACCATGAAGCATAAAAGGAAGGGCAAAGATGACTTTTTCCACTCATGAAGAGCAAAATTGGAAAAGGAAAAGTGTTGTCTTCCTTTTAAGAAGGAGAAAAACGTGAATAAGGAGAGAAAAAAGAGAAAATCGTGAAAGAGAGAAAGAAAGGAGAGAGAGTCGGCCATTAGAGAGAAAAACAAAGAAGGCAAGTTAGGGTTTCATCATTTCTTAGTCTGCAAGAGAGATTTTGATGTTGTTCAAGAAGAAAAAAAGAAAGAGGAAGAGAAGAGCTTCCTTTCTTGTTATTTGGTGAAGATTCAAGGTAATCCTATTTTAAATCTTTTGGAGTTTTGAAAGGCTTTTAGTTCATGAACCTTAGGAAATAGATAGGTTTAAGTATTCTAGAATTAATTTTAATGAATATGCTTGTTGGGTTCTCAATTTGGATTCCTATTAAATTGGAATTTTGCCAATGTTAAAGGAAATCAAGTAAGGCAAGAGGAGCAAGAGGAAAGGCATTTTAAAGCAAACTTTAAACAAGGAATTCAAGGTGGGTTACACTTTTATAATTAAGTAATAAGCCCTTAATGTTTCTTTAAAACCAAGAAAGTTTTAAAATGTGTTATA
>JAOQMS010042698.1:0-13210 GCA_027563885.1 Erythroxylum longipes
GATGCCATGTGGAGTTCTGTAGTGATCGCACGTAGCGCTCCCTTATCTTAGGGTTCGTATCGAAATGACCTACGGGCTTCCCAGTGCGTACCTTAGGGTAATGGGGTGTTACACCAATCCCTCTTGCTGAATGAAGCCTTTAGCAATGAATATACTCTTGCAACATTGAAGACTTCCATTAGCATTGAATTTATATTTATGGACCCATTTGCAGTCAACTCCTTGTTTATTTGGAGGTAAAAAAGTAAGTTCCCATGTGTTGTTGTCTTGTAAAGCTTTCAGCTCTGCCTGCATTGCATCTCTCCAATCTTGATGTTTGATTGCTTGCTTATAGGTTCTAGGTTCTTTAAAAGATGTTAGTGTAATGGAGTAGACTTGGTGTTGAGGAGATAGATTATTATAGGTGAGAACAGATGATAGAAGATGAAGAGAAGTATGAGGTAGGGTAGGACAATCATAGTTTGTAAGGTAGGCAGGGGGTGAGATGGTCTTGTTGAATGGCGAAGAATAAGGGGCCGGGGAAGGTGAAGGAGAAGGAGGAGAGGTATAGGTGGGGTAAAGGTGAGGGAAGTGGATCAGCAGAAGATGGAAGGGAGGGGGTAGGTAACATAGGAGAGGGAGAATAGGTCTCTTCTGGTGAAGCAAGAAAGGGAAAATGGTTCTCATAAAAATGACATCTTTAGATAGAAGGAAGGTTTCGGCAGTTAAGTCAAAAACTTTATAACTTTTAGTACCTGTAGAAAAACCAAGAACCACACATTTTCTTGCCCCGGTATCGAACTTACCTCTATTTTTTTGTTAGTGGAAGCAAAACAGAGGCAGCCAAATACCATTAAAGAGGCAAGGTTAAGGTTAGTGCCAAAAAGGACATAATAGGTTGATTTATGAGATAAGAGAAGGGAGGGAACCTGGTTGATTAGATAAACAACATGGAGAATACATTCAGACCAGAATTTAGTGGGTAGATTAGCTTGGATTTTCAAAGCTCTGGCTACATTTAGAATATGATGATGTTTCCTTTCATCACTTCCATTTTGTTGTGGTGTTTTAACATAGGTAGTTTCATGTAAAATGTCCTTTTCTCTGTAATATTCTGTCATTGAAATTTATAGGCCATTATCACTGTGAAGTCGTTTAATTTTCTGACCAAATAGTCTTTCAACATAAACACAAAACCCTTTAAGTAAATCTCTAGTTTTTTATTTTTGTTTCATCATGTAAATCCAAGTCATTCTGATATGGTCATCTACAATGTTTAGAAAAAAACTTGTATCCTAAAACAGATGGTGTATGGTAAGGGCCCCATATATCGACATGAATAAGATCAAAACAAGAATTTACAATCGATAAAATAATAGAGAAAGGTAATTTCCTCTGTTTAGTAAACTAGTAGAGAAAGGTAATTTCCTCTGTTTAGTAAAATGACAAACATCACACTGTTCAATGAATTGAAAAGTAACAGAGGGATCAGATTTAGAAAGACTTTTGAGTATTTGATTAGATAAGTTTCCTAAGCTTTTGTGCCATAAGTTGTCTTTGTGTGTTGAAGTAGTATATAAACTGGAGTTGAAGTCTTGGGAAGGGGGAGTGAGAAGATATAATCCACTAGCTTGCTTAGCAAAACCAATCGTTTTCAGTGACTTGGTGTCCTGAATTTGGCATAAGTTAGAAAAAAAAGTTATTCGACATTGGGAATCTTTAGTGAGTTTACTGATGGAAATAAGATTGAAACAAAAAATAGGCACAAAAAGAACATTTTTGAGAGTGAGAAAAGAGATGTGGACAGTCCCAATGTGTGTGATAGGGACAAAGGCATTATTTGGTAGTCTAACTGTTAAATTTTTTACTGTCCTGTAGGTGGAAAACTAATCTAGGGAGCAGATAATGTGGTCTGTAGCTCTGGAGTCAAGGATCCATGCGGATGACCATAAGACAGAAGGTAAGACTAAGCTGGAAATGCCTTGCTGAGCACAGAAATTATGTTGACATGAGAAGTGCTAACTAGTTTTCCTTTGATATCTCCTTCTCTATGCAAAAGTTAGAGTAGCTGAGAGTATTGTTCTACATTGAGGTGATAACTTGGAGAGTCCTGAGATGGTTCTGAAACAGGAGGATCAGTGAAATCTGCTGTAACATTTTCAAGGTTAGTTTCTACTTAGTTAATGGCTTTAAATCTTGTCTGATGGTTGTCTTTAGTGGAATGAATTTTTTTGTGGTTTTGAGAAAAGTTGGGTGGGTTGCCATGTTTTCGATAGCATTTAGCTTCCATGTGTCCATTGTTGCCATAAAAGGTACACATAGATTTCTTGTCAGGATAGAAAGATCGTTTGGGGTCAGACTTAGTATAGAAGGCTTGGGGTTCAATAGAGGGTGTGGAGAGGGAGTGTTGGAGAGTAAGATTTAGTTGTCTTTCATGTTAGGCAATCGTGGTAAAAACCTTCTTAATGTTGGGCAAGGGGTCCATAAGCATGATGTGAGATTTAATAGTTGAAAATGACTTATTCAAACCTCTAAGAAATTTGATGACACAATCACCATCTTGATAGGATTTTATGGTAGCTAAAAGAGCACATGAACACTGTGCTTGACAACTGCATTTAGGGAGAGGTCTGAGGTTGAAGAACTCATCCCATAGCATTTTTAAGTGGCTGTAGTAGTCTAAGACAGAAAGGGTTCCTTGATGAAAAAAGTAGATTTCCTCTTGTAGATCTGATATTCTGAAGGAGTTAGCCTGAGAAAATCTTCCTTGGAGGTCCTTCCAAACATCCAATGCTGAATCAAACCATATCACACTTTGTGCTATGGATTCAGACACTGATCTTAAGAGCCAAGATAGGACCATTGTGTTGCATCTTTCCCAATCTACAAATGAGGGATCATCTCTATCGAGTATGAGTATGGTACTATTAATAAATTTTAGTTTGTTTTTGGATAGAAGGACCATTCGCATGGGTCTTGCCCACGGATGGTAATTGGTACCACTGTGAGGAGAAAAAATAATTAAAGAAAAGAAACATGGAGAATAATCAAAATGGACCAATAAACATGGACATAACCAAAAAGGGCAAATTGTCTCTTGGAAGGCTAACGAGCCCAAGATCCTGTTGGTCTAATTCCAAGAGTGAAACCCAATAAAGAAAGGGTAAACCTAGTCTTCCAAACACATAAACACTTCGTTTTGAGAAACCTAAGGTTCATCATCGTCGAACCTCTCTCTCGGGCTTGATATTCTCTCTACTAATTTTACTACTCTACCTCTTATTTATTCGTCTTTTGGAAACTTTTTTCCTGCCTATCTCCTTCTTCTTCTTCTTCTGGACCATAACATGTAGGCGACCAAGCTCTTGTTTTCCAACAATGGAAGCCAGGTATGGACTTGGACAAAGGTAGGACTGAAGTAATTCCTGTGTGGTTCACTTTCATAATCTTCTCATGGAGCTTTGGAAAATTGAGGGACTAAATTATGTTACTAGTTTCTTAGGTAAGCCTATTTGCATGGATACTCAAAAGGCTACAATGCAGCAAGTTGTCTATATTAAAATCTGCGTTAAAGTACAGAAAAACTTTCCTCTACCTAACTATCTTTTTGTCATGAGATTCAGTGATTCAAGTGGATTGTAAAATGTTGAAATACCTATTACATATCCATGGAAACCTAATAACTCTATCAAAAAATGGCTCCCAATTGGTAAGCAGTTTTCAACCAGCTGGCATGATAAATTAGTGGACACTAATTCAACTATTTCTAATTTGGATTCCGGTTTTAATTCTATTGAAGATAATGTTTAGGGTGTCACTTCTCCAACTGCATCTTTTCCTAACACTATTGAAGTACTCCCTACGGACTTTATTGCTCCTAATCCTTCTATCTCTGATCCTAAGGCAAGCAATATCCAAATTGAAAATTCTCCTAACTCTACTGCAGACCTTCTTACTAACAAGATGGTTCCAACGCCTACTGTCACTCTTGTGGTTGACAATGTGCCTTCACTATGTCATACATTTTGTCCAACTCTTGATGCACTAGATGATCAGCACACTGGTGCAGCCTCTTTGGATAATCCCTACCATAAGAATCCTGAGCCAGCTTTGCACTGTGAAGTAGGGGTTAATCAAGCTACAGAATTACCAAATTCCACCTCTAAAACTGATGATTTGAAATTGCATTATAGTGCTTCTCGATGACGCTCGCTAGACAAAAAGGGAAACAATAAATTAAAGGGGACTCCCCCTTATTATGACCATTTTAGTGTGGAATACAAGAGGGACTAATGAACCTCTCAAAAAGAATGTGGTAAAGGATCTAATCAAGAATAAAAAGACCTCTACTAATAGGTCTTCTTGAAATAAGAATAAAAGATCCACTTACCTTTTTGGCTCAAAAGTTCTGGGCACTAGCTGGAAACTATTCTCTAATCATCGATCGCATTATAGTGGTCAAATTATTTGCCTTTATAACTCTAATTTGATTATTGTAAAACTACTTGAGGAATCTGATTAACATTTACATCTTCTCTTTAACTTGATAAATACAAATACTTCTTTTGTTGTCACTTTAATCTATGCTTCTAACTTTGGATTTCAAAGGCAACTTTAGCACCCCACTCTCATAAGGTATATTCCGAAACATACCAATGGTATTCAAGAAAATACTCTACGAGAGTGGCATGCTAGGAAAGTCAGTCAAACTCATTGCAAAATTTTTCGAAATCACACGCAATTTCATAAAACCAATAATCATTTTAAACCCATTTTTATTCATAAGATTTCTAGCCACAAGTGTCATAAATAATAAACACATCATCAGAATTCAAGTAATCATTTGGGCCCATTACAATTACAAAACGTGTTTAATCATAACTGTTATTACAAACTGAATTCAAGTATACATTATACAGAATTCATATATACATATTCAACAGTTGTGGAAAACAAATCTTAGTACAAAAGAGACTGAAGATAAATGCAAGTGCAAACCGATCTCAACCTCTATCTCCCATTCGATTTCAGTGGCTATACTCTAATTTTATCTAATTGGATATCCTTTGAACCTAAAAGAAAACGTTGCAATTTTGGTGAGTTTTGCAAACTCAGTGAGCGAACCATCCTCGATGGACTGACTCATAGCAACACAGAACAATTCACATATTCATATTCACAAACAATTTACACATTCATCTATTGCACATCATTTCACAATTCATTTTTGTAACCGTTCATATAACTCATTTCAAACATTCACTTAATACATATGCAATGCACATGTGACTCACTTCCAGTTTTTACTTTGTTATGACCAAGTGCCTTTAACTATCCCGTATCTATTGTGGATACTAGGCCAATTGATAACTATCTCATATTCATTGGGGATATCAGGCCCATTATACATAGTGAGCCTTTGGCTCTTAATCACATTATGAGCCTTAAGCTCTTTTTCAATGGCTATTCCGGTCACAACTACCTTTATCTAATAAGACATATCATGTAATGAAATGCATGAATTCACATATATGCAGTCAATCACATTTATTCAATACACATTCACTTTTTCTTATTTTCATCAAATCTATGTCTGGCATTCAACGAAATGTTAAGAACACTTATTTCTTTCTCATTCACATTCAATGAATCACTTCTAATACATTCACATTTATCAAACTCCTTAAACTATTAATGTCTAGAATTTTCCCAATCACATTCACATTAGTAATAATTCAATACAGAAATTTAAAACAAAACAATCAATTAATGTGAGATCATCTAGGTCAACTCACAGTATGCTCCAAATTGGCATTTGTTCTCATTCATCTGAAAACGTCTAGAAGCTAACTTTCTATCCTATGTATCAACTTCATGCAAAACACATATTGTACACAAATTAGTAATTTGCACAATCTCATAAACATTCAATCGTACACATATTTACATGTGTTATGTATAATGCATGCTCAATTTGACTATTCCGGGTATATTTTCTTAATTCATATCTCAAGATCATTCATACTTCAAAACAGATATATGTCTAATTTGAACTTAGGCTTACACCTCAATTATACAAGATTATTCTAAGTTCATCACTCAATCATTCACTAAGGTTATTCTAGCATTATAAGATCATAAAATATTCAAGTTCTTATTCATTCATAGTTAATACACATTACTCATCTTCTTTGAATCACATCAACATTCATAGGGTCACTTTCATTCTTATAACATCTCTAAATTTCCAGAATTTATCTCATTGATATCAATCATCCATGCTTAAGTTATAACCTTAATTATCATCCTAAGTATATCACACATTTAATCAATTAATCCATCATCATCTAGGTTCATTTCAAGCTTTATTCAAGCCTAAATGCATTATAGGAAAGTATCTTATCCTTTGTTGATCCAACCATCAAATAAAAAATAACATCTCATGTTTTAAACCATTCCCACGATTGTGGAGGCCATCCCACGATTGTGGGATTTGTTAACATAACACATTTTTTCCATCCTTGAAATTCCCACGATCGTGGGTTTGTTAGTCGTAAATTTCCAACCCTTATCTTTTATGATTTCCAAATTTTTAACTCCTATATGTTACATATAACACATCTTATGTTATGTTCATCATTCTTAGCTTAATTCCACATCATTTTCATCTCCATTTTAACTCAAAAACACTCATCAAATAGATCATACATTATTCATCAGTCATACAAAATAGAACATCAATGAATACATACATTCATCAATGTTTCAGCTCACATTCAATTCCATTATCACCTTCACTTTATTTCTAAACTTTCATCCTAGTTCTTCTCATTTGAAGACACTATATTATTCTTCTCTTTAGCTTCAAAGCTCCATCTATTTTCTCACATGACAACTTATAACTGACATTACTCATATACTCAAAATAGAATATATTTATATCATTCCTTCATTTACATTTCTTTACTCATCTTATACACAAGATTAGGTCATAAACACATCTCTTTATTCATCAATTTTCAACTCTCATTAAAAAACCAATTTCATTCTTAATCATCCATAAAACAATAAATAATCTATTATTTATCATTATATGAAAATAGAACATATACACATATATTTATTCTTCAATGCTCATCACTCATTCATCAACATTTCTGCACACTCTCATACACCATCTACTCTATCAATCATTCCTTAAACTATTATAAGTTATTTCTCATCATATAAACAAAATCAAGACATGAATATGTCCATTTATTCATCCACGGTGTAGTATAAAATCATCTCCATTTTCATTATCATTTCTCCTATTAAACGATCATCAAAAAGATATCTATCAAGCAATCCATAAGGAATAATATACTACTTATTTGATTAGCTTAAAACTTCTTCAATCACCATGAAACCCTAGCTCCTCCATGCATATACGATCATCATCATTTAAGGATGAAAGGCTAGATTTTCTTTGTAACAAATGATGAAGACAACAAGGGTCTTGGAGAAACAAGTGAAAGAGTTGGGCAATATTGACATGGAGAGGGTAAGAAGAGAGTGTCGTGGGATGGAGAAGAAAGTGAAGAAGATGAAGGACGAAATGAAGAGGGAATAAGAAAGCATGTATTAACCAAATAAAAGACAAAAGATGGTCTTTTAAATGAGACAATATTGAGAGTGAGGTGCGTGACAAGGCAAGTGACACTTGTCACTTGCCATATGTCACCACCTTGTGGTCTCCACCTTGTCTTTTAAATAGCTAGTCCAATGGTCTCCAATTTCTAATTCAAATGTCTCCCAATTTTCTATGACGCTTGTCATTAAATCTTAATGTCACTTATTAACAATCCCTACAACCATGTAACACTAAATTCTACTACCATTTATCAATTATCTTTCCATTTGGCATTTTTCCTAGTCCATAAATACCCAAAATTCCAGAAATCTCTCAATTTAACAATTAAATTCCTATATCACCAATTATCATTTATCAACCAGAATTCAAGATATAATAGTCATAATTCACATTACAATCTCATTAGAATCATTTATACCCATAAAATGTCAAATGAGTGCATGAACAGTCAGTGTAATGTATACAGAAAGTCAAATTTGCGCATATGTGTATGATACTATTATGCATGAGTATTAACTACATTTCCTAATTTCTTAATAATATTTCTCATGTACAATTATCTAGGTTCTAACCCTTAATATATGAAAACGGGATACTACACAACTTTTATGGTCTAATCTATTAAGTATCTAACATAGGATACAAGCTCCACAGTTTGTCGCCAGTGATATCAACTGTGCTTTAAATTCTTGGGAGATTCAAAAAGGGAGAAGGTACCATTTTGGGTTGTCTAAAGAGCTGTCAAATTTTTTGATGAAGTTTGATTTAGATGATCTCACTTTCACATGCCATTTATTTACCTATTCAAATAAACAGCTAGGTGCTTTGTTCATTCAAAAAAACTAGACAGAAATCTTGTTAACTCCCTTTGGCTTGATCAATTTCCTAATTCATTTTTCCATTTTAGAGAAAATTTAATATCTAATCACGCATACATGCATGTTCAACAGCTTATTGTTAGTAAATGTAATGAAGCCCAATTCAGATGTTGGACAAATTTGTCCTTTCCTATTATTTGGATAACTATTAAATGTAGTTTTTGTCTTTTCAATAATTTATTGATTAAGTTACGTAATTTGATCTAGAAAAGGATAATAAAGTGGCCCAATAAATGAGTCTAAATCAATGGGTCAAAGTTCAGGAGAAAAATAGATCCTAATTAATATGGACCGGGCCTATATTAGGCTTGTGATGGGGAAGCCCGATATGGAAGCTATATATAAAGGTTAAGATCTCCTACAGTTTCTCATATCATTCGTAAGCATGCGGATCCTCTGACCCATTAAGAGTGCTTACGTATTGAGAAAATTTTAGAAAGGCGTTAACTACATCTCGATGAACAGTTGTCACGAAGGTCCCCGAAAATTAGAGTTTGTTTTGGCCACCAAAACTGCTTAGAAAGTCAAGATGGAACTGAAATCAGGTATTCCACATTTCCTTCATTTTTAACCCTTTTATGAATGATCCAGGACACGTAATAAGGTCTATATTATGTGTTACACGTGGTGTCAAAACGGTTACGTGATCGGGTTGCTGGAAAGGAAGGTTTTTCGATTTTCATCCATTATGGTTTTTGTCAATTTTTGATTCATTTTTTAGTTTTTTTGCGTATGTGATTACGTGAAAGTGGTATACATAAGGATAGCTATGAAAAACGGGTCGATAAAGGGCTAAAAAAGGTAAGAAAAAAGGGTCCTAGGATCACCAGGTCAAGGGAATTTTTAAAAGTGATTTTTCAATTTTTCTGGATTTATTACATTGGTAATGGATTCGAGAAAAAGGTTTTAAAGCTTTTTAAAGCTAATTTTGAGTGAATTTTTGTGCTCCGAATTACATAAGGGAGACACTTAAAATTTTATGTCTCGTGTAGTACATTCGATATTTGGGAAAGTACGATAGTCACACTCATTGAGAATTTTTTTAAGTAAAAGTCTCAAATAAAGTTGAAAGACAATGTTTTCAGTACTAGTATGTGATTATTTGGCTGTGCATTTGGTTTTGCATTCATAGCTAATTTTCACATACATTATGCCCATATAGAATGTGAGGATAACATTAGGATGTATCCCTTGAGTTTATGGTCTTTTTAATTACAGGTAAGATTATAATCACCACAGTGGCCTTTCAAGCATGGTAATGAGTACCGGACTGTACTAGCTGGTAAACGGAACGGTACTTGCTCCCTCAGTATCGGTGTATTTTGTTTGGCACCAGTCGGTACTGGCCGGTATCCGAAATACCTGCCACATGTTGGTCAGTACCGTAATTTTTGAAAAATGGGAGGACTTATTTGCAATTTAAAAAGTTTAAACCCTAAAAATTTAAAACACCGTCAGCCCTTCCCTTTTCTTCATCTTCCTACTCTCCCGACCTCACTCCTGCAGTCGTACCCTGCACACCCCTCTTCTTCTTCAGATCTTCATCTTCTACGTTCCACCTTCTCATCTCTCTCTCTCACTCTCACACCGATAGTCCAACAACCAATACTCTCTTCTTCTTCACTCACCAAGTCACCAGTCAACGACCAAATACCACCGCCGTTCTTTTTCTCTCACACCAGTGGTATATCTACTTTGGTTCTCCTCCCCGCACGTTTGCACGTCCCCGATTCACAGGCTTCACTCACCGGTCATGAGTCCCGCACGTCTGCACCATCACCACATCATTGCTGCTGCTTGCGCGTCACCCAAATCCACACAACCACCCTTACACACCATGTCATCACCGCACGCCCGCACCACCACCACAGGCTTCACTCACCGTCACCGGACGTCCACACTAGTCACCACCACCAAGTCCAACACCTAAAGGCCGAACATAGAACTGTTTTTGAGTGTGTTTTTTAACTTTCCTACTGCTAAAATTTTTTCTGGTTAAGCTTAATTGCACATTTGATTACGATTGATTGTTGTTGGATTTGTGAATTGGTTACGAATTGATTATATAATTTAGGTTGAATTGATTCAATTGAAGTAGATTTTGCGTGTATTGGGTTGTAATTGCTGAATTGGAGTTGAATGGTTATAATATAGATTGTGTTGTGATTTGTGATTCTCTAAATTGAATGTTGGAGTTGAATTGAATGCGAGAGTGAGACTACGGTTTTGTGATTTGCATGGGTTGCATTTGAAATTGGAGATTTATTATTGTTTGGTTTTGTGATTTGTGTGGGTTAGATTAAAAATTAGAGACAAAAATTAGAGATGAATTAATTGAGTATAAAATTATGCAATTGTAAATTAATAATAATTCGATTGTAATTAATGATAGTATTTGCCTATTTGGGTAAATAATTAATTGAGTATAAATTATATTGAAATTGAATTATTTGGTAATATATATATGTGTGTGGGTATCGTAAATATTTATAATAGATAATGTGTGAAAGTAGTGATGTAATAAATGTATCCCAAAAAGAATTTCTTTTTTTCAAATTGGAAACATGTTGTGGGGTCCAATTATTAATGTCAATTAAAAATATTTTAATTAGACTTATTAATGTTAATTAAAAATTGTAAAAGGAACTTATATATTTAAGAAAGAAATATAGAATGGTGTATATAATATTATGGTTTGTTAAAAATGAAACGAAGATCTAAAGGTTTAAATAAGAAACAAAACATTTTTAAAGAAGTTATATCCTTCAACTTGATCCTTCTGTTATGGATATATTCTTCAACTTGATCATCATATTATGAATAGATGTGTATAAAATGAACAATTGTATAAGATATGTCATTCATTATTTGGCAATTATGTAAATCATATCATACCCTTCAACTTATTATGCAAATCATATTATAAACTTCAACTTGATCCTCATGTTTGAAACTTTGAATTGAAATTGTTGGAAATGGAAATTGTTATATGAATGTTTTGTGATTGTTGGAAATGGAAATTGTTTTATGAATGTTTTGCAATAGTTGGAAATAGAAATTGTTTAATGAATGTTTTGTGATTGTTGGAAATGAAAATTGTTGGAAATGGAAGTTATTATATGAATGCTTTATGATTGTCGGAAATGGAAATTGTTTTATGAATGCTTTGTGATTGTTGGAAATGGAAATTTTTTTATGAATGTTTTGTAATTATTGGAAATGGGAATTGTTGGAATTGGAAATTGTTTTATGAATGTTTTGTGATTGTTGGAATTGAAAATCGTTTTATAAATGTTTTGTGATTGTTGAAAATGGGAATTGTTGGGAAATGTTGGAAATTGAAATTGTTGTATGAATGTTATTTAATTGTTGGAAATGGAAATTGTTGGGAATTGTTGGAAATGGAAATTGTTATATAAATGTTTTGTGATTGTCGGAAATGGAAATTGTTGGAAATTGTTTTATGAATGTTCTATGATTGTTGGAAATGGGAATTGTTGGAATTGGAAATTGTTTAATGAATATTTTGTGATTGATGGAAATGGAAATTATTTTATGAATGTTTTGTGATTGTGGGAAATTGTTGGAAATGGAAATTGTTTTATGAATGTTTCGTGATTATTGGAAATGGAAATTATTTTATGAATGTTTTATGATTATTAGAAATGGGAATTGTTGGAAATGGAAATTATTATATGAATGTTTTGTGATTGTTGGAAATGGAAATTGTTAGAAATTGTTAGAAATGGAAATTGTTTTATGAATGTTTTGTGATTGTTGGAAAAGGGAATCGTTGGGAATTGTTGGGAATTGTTATATGAATGTTTTGTGATTATTGGAAATGGAAATTGTTATAAATTATTTTATGAATGTTTTGTGATTGTTGTAAATAGGAATTGTTGGGAATTGTTGGAATTGGAAATTATTTAATGAATATTTTGTGATTGTTTGAAATAAAAATTATTTTATGAATGTTTTGTGATTGTTGGAAATGAGAATTATTGGAAATTGTTTGAAATGGAAATTGTTTTATGAATGTTTTGTGATTGTTGGAAATGGAAATTATTTTATGAATGTGTTGTGATTGTTGGAAATGGAAATTGTTTTATGAATGTTTTGTGATTGTTGGAAATGAAAATTATTATATGAATGTTTTGTGATTGTTGGAAATGGAAATTGTTAGAAATGGAAATTGTTTTATGAATGTTTTGTGATTGTTGAAAAAGGGAATTGTTGGGAATTGTTGGAATTGGAAATTGTCATATGAATGTTTTTTGATTGTTGGAAATGGAAATTGTTATAAATTGTTTTATGAATGTTTTGTGATTGTTGGAAATGGAAATTGTTGGGATTTGTTGGAATTGGAAATTGTTTAATGAATGTTTTGTGATTGTTGGAAATGGAAATTATTTTATGAATGTTTTGTGATTGTTTGAAATAAAAATTATTTTATGAATGTTTTGTGATTGTTGGAAATGAGAATTATTGGAAATTGTTTGAAATGGAAATTGTTTTGTGAATGTTTTGTGATTGTTGGAAATGGAAATTATTTTATGAATGTTTTGTGATTGTTGGAAATGGAAATTGTTTTATGAATGTTTTGTGATTGTTGGAAATGGAAATTGTTTTATGAATGTTTTATAATTGTTGGAAATGAAAATTATTATATGAATGTTTTGTGATTGTTGGAAATGGAAATTGTTAGAAATGGAAATTGTTT
>JAOQMS010042699.1:0-13210 GCA_027563885.1 Erythroxylum longipes
GGACGATTAAGCTAAAGAAAGTTATGAGGATGGAAAGGTATCGTCTGTGTTCCACAGACATCGTCTGTGACCCAGTTTATGCTATCGTCTGGGTCACTATTCACGTCTATCTTCGAACCCTCAGGAGACAAAGTTGGACTTCAAGGTCTTTATGAAAAGTGTAGTTTTGGATGTCCTTTCGCCATCTATCCAAAGGAAACCTTAGTTGGATGCTTGTAAGAGAGGTTATCCCAAGAACCCCTAAGCAAGTATAAGTACAAGGGAACCTCAACCACGCTGATAATGATAGGATTCAGGTTGAAAGACAGAAGTTATTCTTGGGATATAACTCACGTATTAAGACATTCTGCATGCATGAAAGTAACAAGCATGATATCGAAGTAAGTAAGTGGGCAAGTGGTATCAGAGCAAGCAAAAATACATGCAAGTCAGTAAGTGAGCCAGGTTCACAAGCATGCAAACAAGTAAGCCAGGTAAGCATGCATGCAAGGGGTTAGACTCCGGAACTCGAGATCCGACAAGTATGGTATCAGAGCAAGCATGCAAGTAAGAGTCAGACTCCGAAAACGGGGTCTGACAGATTATGGTATCAGAGCATGCATGCAGAGTCATGAGTCAGACTCCGATAATGGGGTCTGACAGATTATGGTATCAGAGCAAGCATGTAAGAAAGAGTCAGACTCTGATAACGGGGTCCGACAGTTTATGGTATCAGAGCTAAGAGTCAGACTCCGGTAATGGGGTCTGACAACGATTCTCCTAACTTCAAAGACCATTTAATTTTTTTGTATCTTACTTTCTTCTTTTCTTTATAATCTTCTTTATCTCCTTCATTCTTCTTCTTCTCCATTCACGATACCCATCTTACCTTCATCAACGTTAAAGCTTTCTCTCTCCTTTCACTTGCTACTCCTATCTTGTCGTCTTCTTCATTTGCCACAAGAAAACCTAACCTTTTCTACCTTCAAGATGATAATTGTGTAGCTTAAAAAGTTAGGATTTCTTGGTAATTTTGAAGAAATTGGAGTGTAAATCAAGTAAGTAGCTTGTTAATTTTCATAGGTAGTGGTAAATGAAACATTTATGATGAGTAATTTGAGATTGTTGATTTTGATCATGAAATTTTATATATATGCTTTAACATAGGTGTAATAATAAAAAGATTATGTTCTAAATTTTAGTGTGTTAATGTTGTTCATTAGTTGTTTAATAATAAGCATTTATGATGCTAGATTAAGGGATGAGTGCTTATGAAAAGGAAATTGAAATATAATGATGCATGGATGAAGAAGTAAATAGGGTTATATCTTGATTTTTTGTTTTGATGAGTGATAACTTATGAGTTGTGCCATAGATGATTTTGAGATGATTAAAAATGAAAATGGTGCTTGAAAAAGTGTTGAAAGCTGAAAAATGAAGAGATGTGACCATGTTCTATTTTTAATGTGAGAATGAAAGTAAGGAATTGATGAATGAATTTATGCGTTATGTTCTTATTTTAAGAATATGAAAATCATGAATATAGGTTATATGGTGGATGAATTAGATTGAGAATTTAATGTATAAGAAAGGTGTGGAGTAATGTTACTGAAAATGAGAATTAGGTATATATAATAATGAAAGATGATGAAATATTTTATGTTTTTATGATTAATGAACCTTAAGTTATGAGTTATCTTATGAATGCTATTGAGATAGTTTAAGGTAAAAATGAAGAGGTTACGAATCCTAAGTGACGAACTATGGAAATGAATTGTTTGATGCATTATGAATGAGATATATTATGGAAAGAGATAGGATTTCATGAATGATGATATTTTGTGGGAAATGGTGAATCAAATGATATAGGTTTGAGAGTTTAAAGCAATCAATTTGGTAGTTTAATTAGCATAAAATGAAGTTACATTAGAGGAGGTGAATTATGAAAATTTTGGAGTGAGATTGATGTTAGTATATGTGTTAAATTCGTTGAAGAAATGAGAAAGAAAGTGCAGGGCATGATTGTGGCCCTCACCCCATAATCGTGGCTTAACAAAAATAAGTTTCTTTCATGATCGTGGCCTGGCCAGAATATGGTTTTGTCATAATCGTGGTAAGACCACCACGATTGTGGCCAGCCCCAGAAGTTTATGTCACGATTATGGCATAGATACCATGATTGTGGGCAGACTCATGGAGTAATTAGGCTTGAATTAGATCTTGAATGAACCTAGTTGTTGATGAGTTAGGTGATTAGAGCGAGTAAAGTGTATTAGGTATTAAAGAATGATTGAAAGATGTTAGTAAATGATTATGAGTTGTGAATTAAAGAAATAGACCCGGGATTTTCATTGAGCATGCATTGTACATAACGCATATACATATGTTCATAAATGAGTACTCATGTGATTGTGCAAAGTTGTAATGTGTGTAAATGTGTGTTGCATCATATAGTAGAGCAATTAGAACAATAATATCAAGACGTTGCCGGGATCTCAAGGCAATAAGCTATCTGGAGTAAACTACGAGTAACCTAGATGGTCTCACATCATTAATTGTTTGTTTTTAAATTTTGTATTGAATTATCATGTGATGTGAATGTGTTGATTCCGGACATTAAATGTCTGAGGCGTTTGATGCATGAAAAACATATTGGAAGTGCTCATTGAATGTGAATTTTACTAAATAAATGATACTCAACTTAAATGTTGAATGTCGGACCAAGGTCCGATGAAAAATGTGAACATGAGTATGAATGTGAATGATTGAGCACTAGAGATTGATTTAATACATGTGACGCATTTCACTACATGAATGCATGATAACATAAAGGCAGTTGTGACTAGAGTCACTAATGAAAAAGAGCTTAAAGCTTAGAATGTGGTAATAGCCTCTAGCTCACTATGTATAATAACCCCTATATCTCCAATGGATAAGGGACAGTTATTAATGAGCCCGGTATCCACAATGGATACAAGATAGTGAAAAAGGCACTCGGTTATAACAATGTAATAATTGAATGTGAGTATCATAAACATTGCATATACATTTGATTTGTATGTTTTGAAAGATTGCAATGTATTGTTGAATTGTGTTGAATGAGAAATGTGAAAATTGTGAACAAAGTGTTTTGTGATACTACATGATAATAAATGAAGTGATGTGAATTATGTGGTTATATAAATTGAATTTGAATTGTTGTTTTATGTGATAAGGGTGAACCATCGAGGATGGTTAACTCACTGAGTTCGCAAAACTCGAACTCAGCAAAATTATAACGTTGACGTTTCAGGTTCTAAAGAGGCGAATTAGCTTCTAAGACAATTTAGAAGAGATCTAATACTACTTTTGGATAGAAGAAATGGCTCAAAGGTTGGTAAGCTGGTTCTGAAGGATTTAGATAGAATTTTATGAAATGTAGCATATGTTTGTAAATAGATTAGCTGTAAACTCTGATTAGCTTTTGATAATGTACATATAGGAATGATGTATGTAATGCTACATTGTATATCATGTTTTATGAAATGAAAATGAGGATTTGGGTTTTTAGAAATGATGACATTCGTTTTTTAAATTATGATGTCATGAAATAGGTGAAGGTGATTTAGTTAGTGCACTTCCATCGAGCATGTGCTCGAACATCGAATAGGCGTATAGGCACGTGTCAGATAGGAGTGGGGTGCCACGTTGAAGCGGGATTGGATTTAGAACAAATAATGTGTGTGTAAATGAAAATCCTTACATGCAAATGGTTTATGATGCAGTTGGTTATACCTTTCAGGAAAATATAGAAAATCTTAAAGAAGAACGAACCATATGCAAAATAACTTTTTGACTTATTACACTTAGCTGACCAAGAATTATGGCCAAATTATGAGACAATGAATCAATTGTATTCAATTGCTCGAATATTGAACATATAGTCTGAAGGGCATATTTTTTATCATAATTTTGATAAAATTCTTGGATGGTATAATGAATCATTGCCTCCTGATCATACAATGGTTGCAAATTGGAATGTATGTTGTATTGGGGAGATGATGTGGAATTACGAGAGTGCGAATTTTGTAGTCAATCTAGGTTCAAGCCTAGAAAGCATTATATGAAATAGAAATTAATACCCTGGAAGAGGATGTATTATTTCTCGCTAACTCTGAGACTTTAAAGACTATATGCTTCTAATGTTTCTGCATCTCACATGAGATGGCATAATTAACACGAACAGGAAGAGAGAATAACAAGTCATCCATCAGATGCACTTGTATGTAAACATTTCAATAACATCTATTATGAGTTTGCAGCTGAAAGTTGAAATGTTAGGTTGGGATTGTCAATGAATGGATTCCAACCTTTTGGTCAATCCGACCAACAATATTCATCATGGCTAATCATAATTACTCCTTACAAGTAGCCTCCATGGATGTGTATGGATGAGGCATATATGTTATTGACGGTAATTATGCCAGGGCCTACAAATCTAAATCATAAAATTGATGTATTCTTACAACCACTAATATCTGAATTGTAGCATCTTTAGGAATATGTGTCTCTGAAACAAAATTTTATGTTGAGAGCAACTTTGATATGGACCATTAGTGATTTTTCGATATATGCTATGTTGTATAGATGGAGCACAACAGGGAAATTGGCTTGTCCTTATTATAGCAATGATTTTGATGCATTTTATCTTCCAAACGGGGGCAAAACATATTGGTTTGACAATCACAGGAAATTTCTTCCTCAAGATCATTCATTTAGATGCAATAAACAAAAGTTCATTAATAATAGGATGGTACAAACACCTCTCCCCCTCACAAAGCTAGTAAAGAGATATAGCAAGAGATTGATGAACTAGGGTTGCTGAAAGTTATAGAATTTGAAGCTAATAAAGTTAATACAAGCATTAGTAAAAACTTTTGTTAGAGAAAACGAAGCATCTTTTGGGATTTTTCATATTAGAAAACTAATTTGATACGTCATAATCTAGATGTGATCCATATTGAAAAAAAATATTTCTGATAATTTGTTTAATATAATAATGAACATTGAATGGAGGACAAAAGACAATGCAAAATCATGAGCTGATTTGAAACTTTTTTGTAGAAGGAATGAGTTACATGAAGATCTTCGCACCGATAAATATCCAAAAATATATTACACTTTAGACAAAAAACACAAGGAAATTTTATGTGAATGGTTGAAAATTCTAAAGTTTTTTTATGATTATGTTTCAAACTTGGCAAGGTGTATGGATATAAGGAAGTACAAATTATTTAGGATGAAAACTCATGATTGTCATGTGTTTAAGAAAAGGTTAATTTTAATTGCATTTTGGGAGTTACTGCCCAATAAGGTTTGGGAAGTTATAACAAAATTAAGTTTGTTTTTCAAAAGCTTAACATCATCTAAAATCAAGTTAGCTAAAATGGAAAAACAAGAAAGGAAAATTCTAGTAATTTTGTGCAAATTAGAAGGGATTTTTCCTCCAAGCTTCTTTGACTATATAGACCATGTACCTATGCATTTAGCACACGAGGCTAAACTCGCCGGTCCAATTCAATATCGATGGATGTATCCGTTTGAGAGATAATTCAACGAAAATGATTATAATTGAAGTAATGACATATTTTAATAACTAAATTGTAATAACCATATTCGCTAATGTAGGTATTTGCATCACTTGCAGAAAAATTTCAAAAATAAGGCTAGAGTTAAAGGTTCGATGTGTAATGCTTATTTAGTGGAGGAAGCTAGTATATTTTGTTCACATTATTTTAAGCTGCATGTTCACACAAGAGAAAGAAAAGTTCTTCGCAATGATGACGGGGGAGGAACGAGTGATGCTAATGGTAACTTATCCATTTTCACAAATCTTAGATGAACATATGGACGTTCAACAAGAAGAATGCTAATAGAGGAAGAAATTGAGGCTGCCCATGGCTACATTTTATTAAACTATCAAAAGGTTCAACCTTTCATGCAGTAAGTTGAAATTGATTATTTGGGTTTTGAAATTTAGTATTATTCACAATTGAAATACATAATAATGTGTTTAGATTATACAAGAAATGTTTACGTGAGCTAATGCTCGAGAAAACATAGGATAATATCAATAAAGAAGTTAGAAGACACTTTCCCCGATAGTTCGAGAAATATGTAAGTTTCTAGTTTCAATTATTGAATTGATTGAATTATAAGATTAAAGTTTTCAAATGATATTATACTATTTAATATGATAATTTCTTTTATGTAGGCCTTAGAAAATCCAATAGAGAATAAGTTCATTTGTAATCTTATGAAGGGACCTTTGCGAATTGTTAAATGGTATCTGAGGTATTTTGTTAATAGATACAAATATCATACAGAGTATCATGGTTATGGCATGGCAACAGTAAATAGTAGAGTTTGCAAATAGGGAGAATTGATGGATTACTATGGTAAAATTATTGAGATACTTAAAATTATTAAGATACTTAAAATTGAGTACCCTGCATTGGCAATAAAGCAAAGTGTGACTAGTTTGATCCAACTCCAAATATTGGTATAAAAGTGCATAACCAATTCAATCTAGTTGAAATCAATAAGCGAAGAAGATTTAGATAATTTGAACCTTTCGTGTTGGCAATGCAAGCGATCCAAGTGTATTAGGTCTCTTTTCCCAACTTACGACGAGATAAGTCAGATTGGTTAGTCATTAGCAAAGTTAAACCTAGAGATGGTTTTGAATCACATGGAAAAGGAGAACAAAGAATTGAAAGTGAAGTGTTTTAGGAAGATGTTTATGAAATAAATGCGTCTATTACATATGAAGAGAGTGAACCTTTGAACGATCCAAATAATGAATATGTTGAAATTTCATATGAAGAGGATGAGAAGGGCAAGAGATGTGAAGAGGAGCCTGATTTTGATTCTAATTCTTCAAAAAAATATGATGATGATGATTTTGATTTACAATTAAGTGCTAATAGCGATTAATTTGTGTTTGTAATAGAATATTATATTCAAGAAATAAATTATTGAATTTCAATATAATGTGTGAAATATTGAATTGAAATTGTTATATTTATGGAATATTCAATCAAATATGAATTTCATGTTGAAATATGCTACCAAATAGAAAACATGATATGATGCGACCAAGGTTCAGACCATAATTTGGAGCCAGTTATTGTCCAGGTGAAGCATCACATTATGCAGCTACAACTAAATCAGATGTTGTACCTCTAACTAAGGCATCACCTTCCGTACCTACTGCTACACCATCCACCACCTTTATACTGATAGAGATATCAGGGGTAAACGATGCGGATGAAGGAAGTGGCCTGCAGCCTAGAGTTGAAGGAGCTAATGGAAGAACTTACATCACAATTGTCAATAATATGTAAGTGAAAATTTTTGAAGCACCATACGTTTATAATTAAGTTATAGGTTTAAATTTAAAAAATGGTATAAAATTAATTGTTTTAATATTATTTGATTCCGTCTGGACCGTGCTCAAGAAACATGACATTTAAATTCAAGGAGAAGATTGATCTTGAGGATTATATATGAAAGAATATCTGTCAGACGACAAAGGAATTTTACTATCAGGAGTTTGAGGTACAAAAAATATATTTTTTGTATTTTTAATTGATTTTTATACATTAATTAGATAAATATTACATTATAAGTACTTATCATATATTTTTCCTTATGTTTCAGAAAGAATTTTTTGGGATTCTGAATTTGACATGGTCATTTATAAAGTATGGGGGAGACGAGCATGTACATGTTATCGAGACTTTATTGGTGCGATGCACAAGACTGGTGTACGATTGCCTTATATTTTTGAACAAATATGGAGACGTTGGCAGCAGTATTGGACATCACATAAGGCACTGGGGGGAAAGAGTCTTCCCGTACATACTGGACAACCTATTATCCACCACGAGCATGCAGAGAGACTTGTAAGTATCTACACTTTATATTTATATTCTGATTTTTTTACTTTGGAGTACTTCAATTTAATTTGATGTGTGAATTTTGGAATGAAAATATGTGTATTATGAAGAATGATAATGTTATAAATGTCTTGTGCCATATATAGTTATGTTGTTAAGTTACTTTCTTTGTTCAACAAGGGGTAAATATCATAAAAATTGAGGAAACTATGCCGAAATTTTTATAAATTTTAGTTCACTTATAACATTTTATTCTGATGCAAGAAAAGTATATGACCACGAAGTCTACACCCCGCAACTCCTTTTGTACACTCACACTAGGAAGCATGATGATGTGACCTTAAATCAAATAAATTTTGATTTAATAATTAAAAACATATATAATTAATATTAGTTTATAAATAATAATTTTTAAATTATTTATTTTCAAAATTAAATATTTTTATTAATATTTTATTAATAAATATGATATAAAATATTTCAATAAAAAAATTTACTTTTAATTTTATTTAATGTATAATTATTACTAGTAATAAAATATTTATTTTATTCTAAAATAAAATTTTAAAAATTACAATAAAAGTTTAACTAAACAACAAATTAAAAAATATTTGAAAAAAGAAAAGAGGTGGTGGGGGTAAAAATTTTTGATTTTTTTTGAAAATTAAAATTTGAAAATTTTGCAACTTAGTCCCTATATTTTTCAAAATTTTCAGTACTGACCGGTATATAACCGATATTTATAATACCGGCCAGTACCTGCTGGTACAGATCGGTATTTAAACCTGACACTAAAACTAATATTCTGGTACTGTTTTCTGGCCGATAAGGTACGGAATTCGTAAGGATGGTCAAAACCACTTAGACGTTAGTAAATATTTGAGGAGTCATAATACATTATTAGACGCCAATTTTAATATATAACTATAAGTTGTTTAATTGGATAATTAAAGATAAATTAAAAGGATTTTTAATTTATCCAATTCTAATTATGAATGATATTTATAATTAATAATTATTGTCATCATATTTGAGAACTTAATAGGTCTCACATATAGAATGGGATGAAGACAATAAAAATATTTTAATCAATTCGGACTTGATTGTAAAGTTTGAGAAACTTTGTAGTTAAATATGAGATATTTCATAAATAAAAATCAATATGAGATATCATATTTTATTAGGGTATAATAGGTAGTTAATTATAATTGTTTGGAATTCTAATTAAAGTTTAATTAAAATTAAATTTTAATTTCAATTAAATTACTAAAAGTCTAAAGCTTATTATAAATAGGCTTAAGCTTTATGGAGCTGACACTTCTTGTTTAACCCTCTGTGTAACTATTACAGAGTTTTCTCAACCTATTCGAATTTAATTTCAATTAAATTACTAAAATATCTAAAGATTATTATAAATAAGCGTAAGTTCTATGGAGCTGACACTTCTTACTTAACCTTCTCTGTAAGTATTACAGAGTTCTCTCATCCTATTTTGTGGATACCGTTAGAGGTCGAACACTTGTTCAGCTCCAATAGTTCAGATGGATCAATTTTGAAAATAGTTTGAGGGATACGACAAAAACATAATCAAACTTCATAATAAGGTACTAATTTATATTTATGCTTTATTATAATTTATATGATATTCATTTCGTAGAATTAAATTGATATTGATTTTTATAAAACCAATTTGTAAAAAAGTTTGGTAATTATTTATTAAATTCTAATCCCCGTCCGGTTTTTCTAACAGGAGTATCACAGCCAAATTTTAATTCAATAATTTGATTAAATGTGTGATTGTTACTTATCGAAATTTGGAATTGGAAATTATATCGGATCTGATTCTTGAAGGAACTAAAAGAAAAATCAGTTTATGCTTCATGCCTTCGCGTCTGCTATTTGTTCTTTGGCTATTTTCTGCTTCGATTTTCTAGTCTGCGAGTATATAAGTGTTTGTGGGTTTTGCTTGTGATTTTGATTTCTGGACGTGTTTTTGTTTTCTGGAAAACAATGGTTGTTGCGATTACTTGTTTACTGAAAATTAAAATTGCTTGCTCAATCTAAAAAACTATGAACACCGGAATAGTTCTGGAATTCTGGATAAGTTAAAAACTTCTGGAGTTATGAGATAACCGTATCTAGAATTTATAACAAAACCAGAAATAACATACGGAGTTTTATTTAGTTTGTGTTGTTCGCGATTTCTGGAAATAAGAAACCCAGAATTAGACAATAAGTGTGCTGCTACCTTTGGTCGGGTGTACTGGTTTTGCGAATTAAAAGACATGGTGATGTAAGAAAAATAGATCGCTGAACAGAGGAGGCACTGGGGTTTTATCGTTGTGTTCTGGTGTTTTTCTTTGCGTTGTTTGCGGAATATGCTTTGGTGCAGTCGCCAACTGTTGGCGATTGGAATAAGGCTATACCGCATGTGGAGAATGAGTGTGTTTGTGAATCTGGATCTGCATTTATTAGATTGTTTGTTTTTGTTTGAATGTATAATTTTTCTGGGTTGCTGTTTGTAAGCCTGATTTTTTTTTTGCGATGTGTTGTCTGTCGGAATATAACATGAAGCATGGCCTTGGAGATCATCGTTAGTCGACGGCGACGTGAGACGTCGCTGGTCGATGGTGGCTTGGAGGCTGGCTGAATGACTGAATAAGATGGTGTTTGGGACTGTTTTGTTGTGTCTTAAAAAGTGTTTCGGTGGCATGGAAGCTGCCGGAGACAGGTGGCTTCATCTAGGCGTCGGAGAATCATAGTGGTGAGCAGTGGCGGCGGTGTGGTCCGGCGGTGTGAGACGTCCTTGAAGAAGACGATGGCGACGCAACATATCTAGAAAACCCAAATCTGAAAAACGATGGCACGCGCCCCGCACAGAGAGAGCGCGTGTACGCTAGACGCCACTGTCGCTTGCGTTGCATGCTTCATTCAACTGTCATGGCACGCGCCTCACTGAATACTTCTGGCGCGTGACAGTTTCTAATTTATTTTAAATTTTAAGACTTAATTTTAATTCAATTGGTTTAATTGAAGTTAACTAGGTTTAATTTCCTAATAAATTTGAAAAGGTGTTTGGAAATTGTTTTGAAATGTTTATTTTATTATGATCATCCTTTAGAATTTAGTTTAATTTTTTAAGGGCTGAATTATTAAATTAAATTAATTACAACTCAATTCAAAAATTAAAATAATTATTTGTATTAATACGATGAAGATTAATAATTATATTGATTCTAAATTAGAATTAATTAGTTTCTATTATATTGAAATTAATTAATTTGATTCCTTAAAATTAAGAAAAATGTTTTCTTAAGTTATTAAGAAAGTTGTTTTTTAATTAAATTTATTTACTTTGATTTGATTGAGATAAATTAAAATTTTGTTTTATTTATTTAGAGAATTACTATTCATTTTATTTAGAAATAGTTTCTTTATTTATGAATAATATGTTTCTTGATTTTTAGAAAAAAGTATTTTTTGGTTAATTTTTTAAAAGTGTTTTCATTTATTAGTTATGAAAAATATGCTTTCTTTAATATTTTCAAACTAGCATTCTAATTTATCAAAGAAAAATTTTCTAATTAATTAAGAAAGAAATCTCTAACTAAATAAAATAAAGATATTTCTTAATTAAATTTAAAAGAGTTTCATTTAATTTTGAAAGTAGTTTCCTTTTAATATTAGAAAATAGTTTTCTAATTAAGGGAAAAGTAATTTCTAATAAGATTAGAAATAGTTTTCTAATTAGATTAGAATGTGTTATTTATATAATTTTGAAAAATGATTTTTTCTAAATTATAATAAGTAATTATAATAATTTATTGAAAATTATTTTCAAATAAATATTTTAAAGGAGTCAAAATAATTAGAAATAGTTTCCAATTATATTTGAATTGTTTTTCAAATCACATTAAATTTCTATTTAGAATAAGAATTTAATTAATTTAGGAATCAGTAGTTTTTAATCTAATTTAATTTTCTAAGGAGTTGTAAATATTATTTTAGATTACAAAGATCAATAACTAGAATCAAATGAAGTTTGATGTTTTATACATATAATTTGGTTATGAGTGCATAAGGTGCATACTTTATTTATACGGTTGATATATAATTATACATATTGGATGCATGTTAAATTGTATGTTTTATATGTATGATATTTTACATGCAATTTTGTGTTTAATGAGACATATGAAGTTAAAATATCTCGTTAAAATATTAAGTACACATTGAGAACGTGATTATTGCTTTTCATTATTATAAGAATAAACTAGAGTTATAGTAGGCTTGTTGAATAAACTCAAGGTAGTTTTAACCCGAACATGTTTAATCTTATGGCAGTGAGTTCTACTTAACTAAATTTGTGTTATTTGGATGAGCAAACTCATGATCATATGAATTTAAAGACAAGGTTAGGAATATAATATTAGATATGTTATGGAAAGAGTTGTCACCTAATAAATCTAGGAGTCACATGAGATGTGATCGATAAAGTTGTTATCTACCTAATTTAAGTCTAGTTGGTTTATTGAACAAACTCAAGATCAACTATATTTGAATAGGATCCTAACCCATTAAAAGGATTAGAGTAATCTTTCTGAATAGTGGTGAGGGCTATTATTTTGAATAAACAAGTGAGAGAAACCAAATACATTTTTAAAGTCATAATCTCATTTGGTAGTCATAGCATATAAGTAATTACTTGCTTCTTTTTTACATTTATATTATTTTCTGAGTGAAACTTACCTTATTTAGCATAGTTGATACTAAGTTAGTGAACCCAATTTTCCGGACATAGGATATGTTTGAGAAAAGTTCTCAAAGTTAGAATAGAAAATTGTATGCCCATTATGCAATGTTGCTATAATCCTTGTTAAGGATTCAGTGACAAAGTTTTAGAGATATGTCAAAATCATATAGATGACAAAATGTATTGACATTTTGAGTTGATTAATGTCTCATAAACTTTAATAACAATATGTGAGATGTATGTCAATAACATGATATCAAAATGCAAGAGGTTGCTTGAAGTAGAGCTAAAAGGTATGGTACCTTGATAAAATTGTTTCACTTAATTTAGCTTACTAAAAGCATAAACATGGACATCAATTAAAGGCTAAACATAGTTGTCTTAAGAAGAAAATGATTGCATGACTTTTCTTGCCTATACGAGATATGATAGAGATCATATGTATTTTTAGTTCATACATGCAAGTATTTGATACTGAATTTAAATTCAACATTATTATAATGTTCAAAGCATAATAAGAGATAGATTGTTAAGTAAA
>JAOQMS010042700.1:0-13207 GCA_027563885.1 Erythroxylum longipes
AAATAATTAATTGGACAGAAGATAATTGCAGTTTAACTCCCCTATAAAATTCCAGTTCCTGCCATTGCCATTGAACTGATGATCTAGCCACAAAAATGCATTGAAGCTGCTGCCAATATGAAGCTCTGACGGTCAGCCATGGAAGATAGGAACAAGAGTTTTCAGATTTGTGGGAAAGGAGATTTTTGGATTTGTTGAAAACCAAAATCTTTATCCTCTTCTTTTTAAAACAAATATCGCGCCTAGCCTCCTGTTCCCAACAACGCCTACTTAAGATTTGCTTAGTTTCTTCACAAACCCAAGCAGAATTAGACCTTCACGCACACACCACTGTAGCTGATGTAGACAATTTAATTTTGCTAGTCACTCCACTATTCACACACCATCTACTCAACGCCAGCTACCTCTCCCATTTTTCTGCTCCACACGTCTCACACTTGCACAACTCATGTTCACGTTCTCCTCACACACCCAGCACAAGCACACATCATCGGACAGCACACACGTCTCCCACACACACACGCAACACCACCTTCACGTTTTCTTCTCCACACCACAAACCTCCAGCCTTCTCCTCTCACGTAGCAAACCACAAACAACGCCACCAGCCCACAACACACAAGGATCACGCACACTCCCTTCAACAGACACCCCCCAACAGCTCCTACTTCTCCCTTTATATTTTTTATTCACGCACAGCACACTTACGCATTACACAAATCACTTTCTTCTTATTTATTTTTCAGCCCACTCACGTACATGTCTCACACACCAGACACTTCTCTTTTATTTTATTCCTCCCTTGGTCCACGCACAAGCCACACAGCTCCTTTCTACCTGCTTTTTATTCTTCCCCCTACACACTCAAGTAGCTCACCCAATGCACCTGACGAACCACTACCTTTTGTTCCCTTTGATGTGACAATTTAAACTCTTTTTTTCATCAAACCCTTGCCAACCTTCACTTCTCTACGTTGTCATTGGCCCATGCCGCGCTGCTCTCACGGTTTCTTTTCTGTTTCTGCCACTGTTTCTCTTCTTTTCTCTCCACTGTGCAACTGCATTTTTCCTTGGCTTATGTCTACATGCTGTGTGTTTTGCCCTTGCTTTCCAACAATTCTATACTTGCGACATTTGGCTTCTCCCATCTGCTATGCGTCTTTTGCTTGTTCTCCAATTGTTGAGTCATTTTGCTGCCTCCAACAACAACGTCTTGGTCTGCCCCTCTTGTTTGCGTTTTCTTCACTTGCGTCACCCATTTAGTGAATAAATTTCTGGTCCACGTCTTCGTTCTTCATTTCAACTGCTGGCGCATTTTCCTCCTATGTTTCTGTCGTTTTGAGCTTCCTTGCCTTGATTGCGCGCTGCGTTTTTGCTTCTCTTCTCAGCTGGCATTTTCTTCATATATTGCTGTCGTTTTTTTTTTTGCTTCTCTCTTCCAGCTTTCGTTTAATGCTTTGGACTGCTATTTCCTTAATCTTTTGACTACCCTACAATAAAAATTACAAATAATGTAGCATCAATTGTTCAAAAATTAATTAATCATAA
Organism: Erythroxylum longipes; assembly: GCA_027563885.1. Lineage (NCBI taxonomy): Eukaryota > Viridiplantae > Streptophyta > Magnoliopsida > Malpighiales > Erythroxylaceae > Erythroxylum > Erythroxylum longipes. The sequence continues at coordinate 1,549 of JAOQMS010042700.1, forward strand.
TTAAATCAAAATATGAAAATTTTGCCCCTATAAACACAAATTAAATGTAAGGCACAATAATTCAAATAATAATCAAATAATGCAATAAAGACCAATTATAGTGACAAAAACTCATCCAATTGATATGAAAATATATGTAAATAAATGAGTTTGTCAATCATCATCCCATTGTACACGTAGTCCTTTAACTTTGAAAGTAAACATAAAGACCCAATACAATACCTTTGTTTTAAATGATGGTGTTAACTTCTTTTACTGTATCTAAATTCTTATAAAATATTTAAAAAATACTAAGATATAATACTCATGTCCTTATAAATCACTTTTTTGTGTCATGCCCTTATAAGTCATTTTACACATGAACAGCCAATACTAAACAGTTAATTTTATTAAACATCGTTAAACAAACAGTTGATATTATAAGCTAGTCAAATCAGCTATATTAATCAACTGTCAGCTAATCGTTGATGGAATCAGCTACCCGCTAATTACCAAATAGGGCCAATAATCTAGTTTGGATTAAGTACTCATTCCTAAATATTGGTATACTCGAGCCAAAATCAATCTACCATCCTTACAGATATGATTCCAAAAATCATATTGTAGATACATATTGGCACCCAAAGAGGTGTGTAGATCATAGAATGAGAACAGAAAAGTGAAAAGAGTAACTAAAGAAAAAACATAAAACCTCGGTGAATTGACAGCAAAATACAAGCCAGAACCGAGTGAACAACACTGCATAAGAATATGTTTGGACAACACAGGAAGCCGCCCTTCACTACAACAAACATAACATTTAGTGACGAACAATAACCAATCATCGCAAATACTAATTTGCGCAAAAAAAAATTGTTGCCCAAATTGTCGTTGAATTCCGATAGCAAAATAACATCCGTAACGTTTTTTCAAAGTCGTCCCCAAAACATTTTGTCGACACAAATAATTCGTTGGTAAAAAGTATAACCGACGAGAATAATGAACGTCGTATATAGCTTTGTACGGCGGTTCTGTTTTGTAGCTAAAAGCTTTTCCCTACTAAACTATGTTTGTAGGTAATTATTTTTAATGACAATTTTATTTTGGTAGCAGAATAGTTTTAGCTACTAATTATTTATTATAGGGAAATGTTTTTAGAGACGTTTCTAGAAACATAGGTAAAAATATTTTGTGACGATTCTGATTCTAGTAGCTAATAGTTTTTTGTGACGATTTTGGTTTTGTAGCGAAATACTTTTAGCTACTAATATGTGGTTGTAGCAAAATGTTTTTAACGACGTTTTTGTATACGTAGTTAATGACTTTTTGTGATGATTTTGTTTTTTAGCTAATAGTATTTAGTGACAAAATTTAATTTTGCATTAAAATATTATTATAATTGTTAAAAACAAATTTATTTTAATTTATTACTATTTTTAAGACAGTTTAAAAATTAAAATTATTTATTTTATAATTAATATTAGTGACACATTTTTTAAATAATAATAAATTGAAATAAAATAAACATTAAAAATGGAATGCATTTTATAAAAAATAATTATAAGTCATGCACAAACTAAGACTCCTCATCGTCGTCACTGCTACTGACATATGCTAAGCCTAATATTTGTTTTATCATCTTTTTAAGCTTATTAACTTATTTTACATTATGATTTAACTTGTCTTCTGTACATTTTAACTTATCTTCCGTATATTGTAATTTAGTCTTCAGTGCTTGGTTCTCCTTTTGAAGCGCCGCGACATATGCTGGTCAAAACAAAGAGGCACCAACAGGCCTAGGGCCATACTCAAGACCTTTGATATAGCCCGATCATGTACCAAGGACATTGTTGCAAATGTTATCGACATTAGGCTGATTCTCCTCAGCCAATGACGTCTGCAACAACTCCTGCATCTTGTCCTACAATTTAAAGAAGAAAACTGAGTTAACTAAAAAATTATTATTTACTATTATATAAAAAAATAAATTGTAATATAAATTTATTTGTACTTACATAATTACTTTGTGCCTCTTCAGACGTCTAGCCTTGACCTTCCTTGTAGTGTGTGTACTTTTACAGTGTGATCCTATCACACTCTTGTTCTTGGAGTTGTTTGACTCTATAATATGAATTTAAAAAATTATAACCAATTATATTTTATTGTATTAAAAATAGAATAATAAATTGAAAACATTACACTTACAAATTCTTGTCAGACAACGATAAATGATCTGGAGCCGGTGTTATGAGGAGTCTTCATTTTTGCTCTGTTGGCCTTGACTTTTTCATACTTTTCTTAAATTAAGAGAAGTAGTTATGAGATCTATAAACATAATTAATGGAAGGAAATATGAAGAGAAAAAAACAAACCTGAACTTTTACTAAAGCCCAATAATCACACATTTCATTTCAATTTTCTTTAGTCACCCATTTCGGAACATGTCTCCTTGCCTCTTTATTGGAAGAGAAAGACTGATAATATTTATGAAGTTGATATTGATGATCATTCACCCTTTGTTTCAACAGTAAACTAATACTACTTGAAACCTCAGGCGTATATCAACGATATTGAGCTTCATCTGTGAAAAACACGTAGAAGTTAAGTTATTATTTTAGTTAAGTAAAATCGTAATACATATAATGAAATGAATTGAAATATTGTCGAAACTTTGTCCAAAGCATTTTGCAGCAAGTTGTCTTCCTTCGACTGCCTGATATGCTGAAGGCAAGGTAACTCATTCTAAATAATGACGCCCAACTCACTGGCCAATTTTGCAGCTTGGATCTTATCCACTGAGTGTCGTTGCGTGGGGTTAATCGTCACTGACAACTTCATATTCATTGCAACATTCATCTGTTGCAACTCAGCTCCTTTTGTTTTACCTCTACCTCATTTTCTGATACCAGTATTGGAACATGAAAAAAAACATAATGAGAAAAACACACTAAACATGTCATGAGAGCGTAAATGTAAATATGTTTGGTTATCAATAACAGACCTTAAGATCCCTCATGACTACCAGACGATGTTGATAAAGGTTGTTGCTAACTTTCCTCATTTGATGATGCAATTGTTGGTTGCTCTGTGGGAAAAACTTCATTTGCAGTTACCACCCTCTTTCCTTTGGTTATACCAGGTTCCATTGTAATGAACCTATGTAAAACATCAACAACATAAGGCAATTCTCTTGTTAACATTTCAAACATCAAAAACAATTTATTTACAAAAATCATCATGATCAAGATTTTGAAAATCAACATCCGCAAAAACATAAGTGAAACATTAAAAATATGCTTATAGTCATTGTAAATTAACATAATTAAAACATCAACAACATAAGGCAATTATCTTATTAACATTTGAAATAATTCAAACAATGAAACTTACATTCAATCATCATGATCAAGATGAAGAAAATCATCATCATTAAGTACATTATTGTTTGATTCTTCATCACTAATATATTTGAGCAAAGTGTCGTCATTGTCATTAAAGTCATCCTGAGTATAGTCTTCATCTGTTTGTAAGATAAGATGGGGTTGGACTTCATCCAGTTGAACTATGTTGGGCTTAACATCTCTCTTATGGAATGATGATATATCTATATCTTCTACTTTAATGCCTTCGTTATTGATCTCAAATCCCATATCTTGATAGACTTCATCAGCATCCTCATCCAATTCACCAATATCTGTTTCACAAAAATCAATGAAATTACTTTGTTGAAACTTTTGAAGAACCTTCCAATTGCTACCTAACACAGTATCGTTGACGTAGAAAACTTGTTTGGCTTGACTTGTAAGGACAAAAGGATCATTATCATACCATGTCTTACTAATATTTATGCTAGTAATATGCCCATTCACTCTCACGTCAGTTAGATCAAACCATTTGCATTTAAGTAGAACAACCTTCTTATCCTTGATGTAGTGCAAATCTACAATTTCAGATATGACATCGTAGAAGTCAATGATTTCGTCGTCGTGACATCCTTCAACGACAACCCCACTATTTTGACTTCTAACTCGACTATCTCGATCTTGTATGTGATATTGCACCCCATTAACAATGCCACCTGTGTATTTCTTCCCAAAAATATGAGGCTCATATGCGAAACTATATAATGATGTTGTCGCTTTTTGCACGTTACGGTTATATAACCATATCATTTGTACAAAAAATTAAAAATAAATATGAGGATAAGACATATTCTCATATTTTCATAATATGTAATTAATGTGAAACATACTTAATTTCTAAACCATGATACAAACTTTTGCCTTTGCCTTTCTTCAACATTAATGATCCCTTTGCTGCGAATTGTATCTTTGTGCTCTCTATTGATAAAAAACACAATAAAATCTCAGAGTTAATGAAGGAAATTATAATATGATTTTTTGAATGAAAAGGAATATACGTACTTCATGTATGTATCGACGTTCTCGCAATTGTTCAAAATATACCAATGGGTAATTTTAAATTCGTCTTTAGTTAACACGATATATTTACCTGTATTAGGTGGCCTAACTTTTTGGGAGAAAATAGACAACCCACCATCGTCAATAAAATCAAAGTTACGTTATGTTCTATTAAATCTTGTCTCCACATCATTTAAGTACATTGAACAAAAAGTCAAGCATTCATTTGCTATATAAGCCTCTGTAATAGACCCCTCTGATCAAGCTCTGTTATGTACATAATGCTTAAGAGAGCATAAAAACTTGAACATAAATAGTTAAAAACTTAGGAATTGTTACAAACAAATAATATAGGGAAAACTTGTTGAATTTAATATGAATTACCTTTCAATTGAAAAAATCCATCAAAACTGAACTAGTCCACCAAGTTTTGCTTCATATGATAAGTGAATTGCCAAATGAACCATAACATCAAAAAATGATGGGAGAATAATAGTTCAAGCTTACATAGAATCAATGCTATGTCTTTCTCCAATTTATCAAGCTCTTTAACTTTAAGTGTCTTGCAACATAACTACTTAAAAAACTCTCCCACTTGACCCAAAGTAATGGACACATCCTTCGGTAAACACCCACGTATTCCAACAGGAAGTAGTCGTTGCAAAAGTACATGACAATCATAACTTTTCAACCCTAACACTTTTCCCTCTTTAACATTCACACAACGACCTATATTAGATGCATACCCATCAAGAAATTTGACTGATTAGAGGAACCAATAGAATGCTTGTTTCTCACTTTTTGACATGTTGTAAAATGTAGGGGGAATAAAGTATAAACCATCATCTATTCTCTGAAATGCAAATATTTTCTAATATTCATGTCTTCCAAGTCTAGTATAGCCTTAATAGTGTCTTTGGATTTCCCATCAATTCTTATAACACTCCCTAAAATGGCCTCACAAATGTTTTTCTTAATATGCACGACATCAAGATTGTGCCTCAATAGTAATTCCTTCCAATATGGCAAGTTGAAAAATATGACTTTTTAAGTCCAATTCAGTTCAATATCATTTCTTTTACGCTTTTGGGTGTTTGCCAGGTGTAATGTCACCCAAATGTGATAGTTGGTAAATAATGTCATCACCCGACAACTGCATCGGAGCTTCACCCAACTCAACTGTGCCATTAAACTATTTACTTTTTCACCATCTTTGCCCATGTTTCAAAAAACGATGATGACCCGTATAACATATTTTACTTTGTATCCTTGTTGAATATGTTTGATGATTACAGATAGGACAAGCCATATACCCTTTATTGCTCCACCCCGACAAAATCCTATAAGCTTGAAAATCATTTATAGTCCACAAAACAGCAGCATGCATTATAAATGTGTTGCCTTCAACAACATCAAAATTTTGTAATCTATATTCCCATAGATTGTTTAAGTCATCAATTAATGGTTGCAAGTAAATATCGATGTCCTTACTAGGAGCAGTAGTTCCTGGAATAAGCAAAGACCACAACATAAAAGGCTCCTTCGTACACTTCTATGGAGGTAAATTACATGGGACTAGAATTACCGACCACATACTATATGAATTACTCATATTACTGAAAGGATTAAATCCATTTGAGGCCATCTAAGTCGAACATTACGACAGTCTTGTCCAAACCATGGGAACTTTCTATCAAGCTCTTTCCATGCCATTCAATCTGCTGGATGACGTAAAATGTTATCATCAATGCATTTCTCTTTATGCCACCTCATATCTATGGCTGTTTTGTTGATATAAATAGCCTTTGTAATCGTGGTTTAATAGGAAAGTATCGAAGGATTTTCATTGGTATCTTTTTTCCTCTCCCATCATCCACGTGCCACCTTGACGTACCACAAATAGGACACTCCTAAAGTTCTTTACTTTCCTTCCAATAAAGAACACAATCATACTTACAAGCATGAATTAAAATATATCCCAATTCAAGGTCCTTTAACAGTTTCTTCGCATTATAGTAAAATTTCGGTAACTTATGTCCCATAGGTAATGCATCGTTTAGTAAGTCAATTAACATGTCAAACGAGTTGTTTCTCCATTTATTATAAACTTTCAAATGCAAAAACTTCACAACAAATGAGAGTTGAGAAAAATTAAAGCACCCTGGATATAATTGTTCTTGAGCAACTTTCACTAACTTCCCAAAAATATCTTCCATCATACTACCAATTATGTTAGGCATTCCTATTTCATTCATAGTCTCTATATAATTCTGACAATCGTCTAACATCTCATCAATCGCATCATCACCATCATCATTCACATCACAATCATCAACATCATTATTGTAACTGTCATCATAAGATGTGCCGGCACTTCTACTATAACTTGCTTCCTTACATTCACTATGATAAAGTCATAGACTATAGAATTTTTCTATGCCTCAGATGAGCAAGTGATTATATACAACATCTAGACTTTGGAAGTCCACATTTAAGGAATTAACGTATGGACAACGAATACTACATTCATGACCCATTTGATCTTTTACAAATTGCATAAAACTTTTAACTTCTTCTACGTATTCAGTTGACCTTTTTTGATGAGACATCCAACTCTTATCTATTTAGCTATACAATACAAGAAGATAACATAGTTATAACATATATTTTTCGTTTTATATTGTGTTAAAAAGACCTATGTTTAATATTACATTTAGTCAACAATGTTGTATCAGTTCATACGCACCAATTAAGTAAACAATATACAAAAAATGAAACGAAAATCGATATATAAAATAATAAAGTTTACTACTAATTTGCATACCTGAAGATGTATAGTTGTATACAATTGACTTGAGTTGTTTATGTTGTTGGAATAGAATAGGACACTCTGATACATATTTACAAAGATAGAAAGAACAAAGGGATTAAAACCAAAATAATTTTCTTGGTTTTGGACTAAATGTGGTGGACAGGGGAAAATGTACCTGAGGATGCCACACAAATTATGTGCTTTTTGGCTCCAAGAAAAAAGAGGAACACATAATCTGCAAAATAGGATGGCCATGGAGTTGGTAAACAACAAAATCTATTATAAATAAATTGAAAACTACGAATTAAAGGTTAATCAGCCTAAAATCATATTTATAAAGCATAGACATTATAATGACATAATTTATAAAAATATCTAAATTGTGCGCAAAGAATGAAGATTAGGATATCCCAATAATTAAGACATGGAAGAAAGAAGGTTAAAGAATTTCAATGTCGACCCATCTTAGGCATTTATATAAAGCAAAAGTTGTCTCTTTTATGTTACCTAATTAATGTGGATAGTGGTACTTTTTGTACATAAGAGTTGTATTGTTTTGATAAGGTGGTAGTGCTTTTTATAATAAAATTGATAATTTTTTTGGGAAAATAAAGAATTGCATTAGTGGCCACATTAAAGCTTTATAAGGTTCTTATTAGCTTAATTATGAATATTGAAGTTTCTAAACTCTATCTTAAATTTGAAGGTAATGTAAGTTTCTAAACTTTTTCTTTGCTATAATAATGGGAAAGTGAAGGATTAGTGGAAATGAAAATGAAAGTAGAACATATATAACAAAAACAAATGTTTGTATCTATATAGGATTTTAAGCTTATCAATGGCACTTTCTAAGGTACCCATGTAGTATTTTTTGTTTTTCTGAATAATAATAGTTATATTTTTAATTCACTATGCTTCCTCGAGGGATCGACCCCTACTTATCATTGTATTACCTGCTAATAAAAGATGTAGTTACCTTAGTTTTAGGTAATAAATTAATGATAGGAAAATTCATAACTTAGATGAGTAGTTACATTAAAAGATAGGCCAATGACTTATTTGTCCTGAGGAGAGTATTGTTGCTATGGTTAAAAAAAAGGTTTTCCTAAAATCTGTATCAAATTTGAAATGGAAAATGGCATGCCTAAAACTTCAAATATTCTCAAGCTTAATGATGAAGATCAGTTAATCCAAGCTAAGATCAACCTAAGCTATCAATTTAAAGCATACAAAATTATTCAAACTAAGGAATGGAGAGCAACTGGTAAGTTGTTTGCAATGGGAGAATATAATAAACTTATAGGCCTTTCTTAGATTAATGTTAAAAATTTAACAGTCCATTATACAAGTTAGAGGAGATCCAACGCCTTAAATTAGTGATCAATCTAAACACTAAGGTTAGCAAATTCATTAGGAACAATCAATAGAAATGGACTTACCATAACAATAGAGGAGTGGAAGTCATCATGAAAAATATGCTAATATGTCAAAAAGCAAAGTTGGATGAAATCCTATAGATTGCTAACGAATCCAAAGCCTTTAGCTCAAAAGCATGCAGAAACTCTCTTTAGAAGGAACTAAACAAAAGAGAGAAATGTGGCAAACTTGTAGATTTCTCTTTCAATAAATTTTCACTTTCTTTTCTATGCTTATCATAATCGATCATCTTTCCTAAACATGAACAGATTACATGTGAAAAAAAATAAAATTTCGGACAAAAATTGAAACAGAACATTAGAACAGGGCTTTCATCAAACACCTTGTAACTAGAACATAAAACACACCCAACTTCAACCATTCATTCATTATGTTCCCTTTCTTCACCATCATTAACACAATTCAACACAAACCCAACAATATAGTTGTTCAATCCATGCAAACAACTCAAGAAATCGAAGAAACCATAACAATTTTAAATTTGGTATCATTAACACATTCAAAAACAAACCTAAAACAAATGAAAGAAAACTTACCAGGTTGAGCTCAACTCCACGAGATGATAGATGAAGGGAAGATAAGAACAACAAATCGAGAAGAACGGCAGAAGGGGGATTGAAGAAACGACATTCTGATCTCCCACATTTTGCGACGAAACTAATATTCATTTCAAAACGCCAAGCTTTGGTTACGAAACATCTATAACATCGTAAAATGTACAACATTTTGCTACCAATATATTAAATCGTCGCCTAAAAGTATAATTTCACTACGAATGTTAGAAAACGTCGCCAATACCCAAGCATTGTCTTTACTTCTTTTTTGTTCTTAATTGATTAACATATATGAGTTTTTCTTATTACTAATAACAAAATGAAAATTTAATCTTCTAACTTATATATGCAATTGTTCTTCATTTGCTTAATTTTTGGGAATGACTAATCTTTAAATATAATTTGTTAGAAATAGTTTTATAATTATATTACAATGTCTTCTTATATTATTATTTATTTTTTGATTAATAACAATAATTAAAATGTTTATTTCTTCAAATAATTTTTTTGAAATTATATTAATAAAAATGTATAAGTTTCTAAAAATTATAAGTCAAATTTATTTTATTTGAACGGTCAACATATTAATTTCCAAATAGTTTTCAAATGAATGATTTAATTTTTAATTCAAATTATGTTTTATTTGGAATAGGAAAATAAATTTATTAAAAATTATTTATGAATTGGCGGACTTTAGCGACGAACTATGAATTTATCGCTACATCTGATGATTGTCGACTAAATATAATAAATCGTAGCAAATTAATTAATACTACTACCAAACAGCTAAAGCAAACAATAAACGACATCGTTTACCTAAACTAGAAAAACGATGCCATTTTGTATTAGGTTTTCAAAGACAAAAACATAAAAGCCTACTCCATTCTCGTTCAAGCTGTCAACACCAATCCAAAATCCTCTTGTAGATAACTTATTTGAGTTTTGTGTTCTGCTAATTACCGTTGAAGAACAATTATTCACTGAATCGATATTTTTCTTTTGTTCTATTGTGAGTTATTGTGATTATTCTTTTGTTCTTTTATTCTATTGTGATTATTCACTAAAACCCTTTAAGTGTTTATTGTGATTTCTTAATTATGAATTTGATGGATGAGTTGTGTTTATGGTTGTGTTTTAAAGTTGATTTACTGTCTATCTTTGTTATTTCTTTATGTCTATCTTCCCACCGATGTTTAACGCTTAATCTCATGAAAGCTTTGTTTCAATATTGATGAAATTGTTTCAAGAGTATTTTAATTTTTTCATTTCCATTAATAGTAATGTAGAGACATATAGATAATACTATATTTATGTACATAAAGAACAAAGTCATATCTATTCTACTTTAAATTCTAAATTTGGCATTAGATACAAATTACATAATAAATTTTTGAAATGTTAGTAAGGGTAACTTTCATATCATTAGGTACATTGAGGATGTATAAGTGCTAAACTAGACTAGTTTTAGTTGTCATCAAAATTGGAGTTAAACACATCGTCGTTTTATTCTAAATCGACTTTTGCAGAATTTACCTCTAAAAATTATTAATCAAGGACTGTCGACATGGAGACCAGTTCTAGATAGCCCTAATTCATTCTGTTGGGAGGAATATGGCAAAATTGTCCCTATTGAGAAAACTAACAATGTGGAAAAAATCTCCATTTCATATACTAATCATGCCTTCTATAGCTGATCTTCTGCTTTAAGGTGTTTAATATCATCCGGACAACGTCACTTTCCTTATTATGTACATCTCATTTCCTTTTATGAAGCTATTATATATATTCACATTTGATGGTTTATACTACATATTGTTTTAAGTTTCCTTGAGTCTCAAAGATGACATGTATGGCCATGGAGGCGGGAGCGATGTCACAATAGTCTGTAAAGGATTATGGAAATTGATTGTTCTGGAAAATTCATCAATTCCAAATACTTCGTCTGCTTATGGACGTATGCATATCACTCCAATTTCAATTCATTTAACAGTTTACTAATATGACAATATCTAACTTCCATACTGATTGTATTTTAGGTATTAAATCTAGCAACTTATTCACTACATCCTCTACAAGTTTAGCTATAGTGGAAAAGTTGTTGCAAGAGGGTGTGAAAAACCCTACACTTGAGGGAACAACTGTTACTATTCTAATTGGAACATTCAAACATGCAAGGATCCTTTTGGAGAATCCAGATATTGGGGACTCATTTACCCTTACCGACTCTCATGTTACTTGGAATCCAAATAAACAATTATATCATTGTTAGTTAGTGTGTTGGATCACGCTTTTAGGATTTTTATATTTTTAATTTCTTTTAATTATGTTATTAGATTATCAAGCATGGAAATAAATTAGAATTTATGAAGTAGAAATTTGTTGGAGTTTAATATGGTATATTATGGATTTTGGTAAGGTGGTATAAAGTAAAGGAAGGAGTTAGTAGGAATTTCATG
>JAOQMS010042701.1:0-13206 GCA_027563885.1 Erythroxylum longipes
CTTCACCAAATAAAGAGATGTTTGGCTCAAATGGAAGCTCTTCTCTTCCTCTTTCTTTTTCTCTTCTTGAATACCCTAAAAGTCACTCTTAAAAGCTAAGAAAAGATGAAACCCTAACTTACTTCTTCCTTCTTTTCTCTCTAATGGCCGACTCTCTCACTCATCTTTCTCATTTTCGTTTTTTTCACTTCACTCTCTCTTCATTCACTTTTTTCTTCCTCTAATGTGCAAGACCACATTTTCCTCTTCCAATTTTACCCTTAATGAGTACTAAAGGTCAATCCTACCCTTTCTTTTATGCTTCATGCTTTTTAATCTTAGGTGACATGCCAAAATTGCCCTCAAAACATTCCTACTGCTTTATTTTAACTAACCAGTGTAATAAAATCCTACTAACACTGTAATAAATACTTAAACTCCAATAATAACTTTATCATGAGCTAATAGTTCATTTAAATCATGCTTAACTCAAAAAAAATTCGAGGGCCAAGGGAGAAATGTTGGCCCTCGAATTCTTACATGAGTCATTGAAGAGGTGTGGATACTTCTACTTCATGGCCTCCAAGGGCTCTCACGTGGCCTCTTCTTTAAAATGGTTTCTCCACAGGAATTTAACCAGTCGAACTATCTTGTTCCTGAGGATCTTTTCCTTAATGTCCAGAATCTCCACTGGAGTCTCCTCATAATTGAAATCATCTCTCAACTGAACCTCAGTGGTCTGAATTCTGTGGGAGGGATCTGATCTACGCCTCCTTAACATTTGGAATACAAAGTCCATTGCTTACAACTATAAGTCCATCATCCCTCACTTCCACTTCAGATTGCTTGCCATTCTTAATTTCTTCTCGGAGCTTGTTCAAATCTGCATCTTATTCTTGTAACTCCTTAACTTTCTCTCTGAGTGTTGGTCTCACTTTGAAATTAGCAATAATGCAATCGGGTTCTTCCTATTTTAAGCTTAGCCATCAGTGGCAAATAAATTGTCTGAGCATTGGCTATGGAGGATTTCCTACTCAAGGCATCGGGCACTACATTTTCCTTGCCTGGGTGGTATTCAATCAACAAGTCATAATCCTTAAACAACTCTAACCATCTTCTCTGCCTCAAATTTAACTCTTTCTTGCTCAATAAGTACTCAAGTCTTTTATGCTCTGTAAAATTCACCGCCTGGACTCCATTCAAATAATGTCTCCAAATTTTCAGGGCAAAAATTATTATTGCTAATTCTAGATCATGGGTCGGGTAATTCAATTCATAAGGCTTCAATTACCGCGAGGCATAAGCTATTACCTTGTCTCCTTACATTAACACACAACCCAAACCCTTTCTTGAAGCGTCACTGTAAACTATATAGCCCTCATCTCCCATGGGCAAAGTTAGAATTGGAGCACTTGTCAATCTGTGCTTAAGCTCCTCTCCACTGGAGCTTGCACTGGAACTTATGGCACTTGGCCCATAGCATGCGTGAAAGCTTGAGTAAAGGCTTGAAAGAAACGTGGATCCATGGGGTTTACTTAGGGCATAGGAGGAGGAGGCGGTGGCTATTCATGTTGCATACTAGGTGCCTTAAAATCATGAGCAGAGTGTGCCCCCGTGTCTTATGGGACATTAGATTCATTCGTACTTCCTTAGCGAGAGTGAGATCGCTCCTCGAGCTCTCTTTCAAGGAGGCATACTCACTCCTTTAATTTAAAACCATTTAAAATCTATAGTTCATGTTTCATGTCGGGTTTAAACTCGCATGTGTGCATGTAAAACCTTCTTAAACCATGCTTCATGTGAAATAATTTCAAATCATGTGAAACAATACAAAAACAATGCATATTGTTCATTTAAAACAATGCATGTTCATTTCATGCTTTAAAACGATCCATTTCATGCCTAGGATACTAAACCTAGAGGCTCTGATACCAAAAGATGTAGGACCCCATTTTCGGAGTCTAACTCGTGAATAAAACGTGTGCACAGCACTCTGTAGGGTTCTTATAATGGAACCTCATTAGTCAACATAGGTTCATCTTTATTCTCATAACATCCCACAATTCCATAATTGAGCACTTGACATACAACAATTCATTCTTATGTTCATATCCTCAATCATCACCCTAAACATATCACTCAATTTATCTCTTATTTCCACAACAAACTAAGTACATTTTAAGCTCCATTCAAGCCTAAATGTATCATAGGAAAGCATTGATAAGCCCCCAACTTATAAATGTACATGATTTGGGACAAATAGCATAACTTTTACTATGGATGTCGGATCAAGGTCATTCAAGTACAGTTTCGAAGAGGAATTTGATTTCTACAACTTCTGTGAAGAACAGAAAGAGAGATTTTACTATCTAGAGGGTCAAATATTTCACAATTTTATAATTGTTCCAAGAATGTCTGATTAGCAGACATATGTCCCTCCAAACGGACATGAACTGAGCTGGAACGCTGGAATTCCCGAGAAGGTCGAAGCAGCGAACATCAAGTCTGCCCAATGGACATTTATGGGTCAATTTCTAGATTTGTAACTCCTACAAGTTACCTTTGACCCCTCTTATGCATATCTATCATTTCTAACTTATTTTCCACATTATTTCCCTTCATTCTCACTTCCATTTTAGCTTAACATCATTAACAACCAAATCATAATCTATGTTTGGTAATCAATCCAAAAACATAACATTCAAACTTGTACATATTCATCATAAATTGTTGATCATAATCATATAAATACAACATCAACCATGTCAATACATTCTTCAATAAGTCAACACACATTCAATTCCCTTCATCACTTCATTTCATCTCTAACTTATGAAACTAATTCTTCCCCTTTCAAGACACGATAGTACCCATTTTCTATTAACTCAAGCAAAGAAAAAGGCTATAAAGTGTCTAGGATGCAGCTTATGCAGGATCACTAACTAGTAAAAAGCATATCTCTCAACTCTGATCTCCAAAAATTACACACGTTATATCAATGGAAAGATAAGAGGATTTTAACATCCCCACTGCTATAAGGTACATACCGAAACACCTATATGACATTCCAGTACATACCCTATAACAATGGTGTGTTACAGCCTCACTTTCACTTTATCATATGGTAATTTATCCTGCTGAATCATGGCATTTACTATCATACAAGAAAGTCACCAAATTTTTTTCTAAAAACAATTTCCTCTTTTCATTTCATAAATACCGAAAGTACATACATTGTAGCTTTCTAAAAATTTGTACATGTACATCATCAAAATCTAATACAAAATACACTACATGAAAGAGGAAATACAAAAGATCTAACTAAATCCTTCAGTCTAACTGACTGACCTTTGAGCCATATCTTCTTCACAAAAATACAAGAATTAAGCTTCTTGTACGGTATCTCAGTAGCTAGAACCCTCTCTGTATCTTGAAATGTCAACGTACAATTTTGGGTGAGTTTTGTGAACTCAGATGAGGTAACCATCATCGATGGCTCACTCAATTCATGCATCACATCAATACACGTAACATATTTTTCACATCTTTGCATATTCAGAAAACATCACTTTTCACTTTCAGAACAATCATAATGATCATTTCATTCATGTAAAATACACACATCAAATATAAATGCAATGCATGTAAAACTCACATTCATTTATTATTGTCGTTGTGACCGAGTGCCTCTTTTTCTGGCCCATATCTTTTAGTGGATACCAAGCTGATCAAATAATGTCCCACAACCCTTAGTGGATACCGAGTACATTCACAACTGAGCCCAAGCCTCTGATCACAGTCTGAGCTTTAAGCTCTTTAACCTGGCGACTTCGGTCACAACTTCCTTTATCTTTCATGCATTCAAATACTGAAATGATTCACATATCATATGTTCAATTGGTCACATGCTTGCACATTCACTTTCAAATCACATCGGACCCAAGGTCTGGCATTCAACATCATTTATATTCCATCACATTCACATATAAAGAGCACTTTAATATCACAATCATCAGATCAGAATCATCGGACCTTCATGTCTGGAATTCAACAATCAAATCACATTCCTAGATAATTCAGATCAGAAATTAAGAAAACAAATAATTAAGTGAGACTGTCTAGGTTACTCACAGATTGCTTCTGAAGCTATTGCCTCGAAGTTTCGGTAACGTCGGGATGTTGACGTTCTAATTGCTCCGCTATAACAAACAACATACACATATCACAATTTAGCACAATTACAAGTATTCATTTATGCACATGTATGTATATGAAATATGTACAATTCATGTTCATGAAAATCCCAAGTATCTTTCCATTATTCACATCACACGATCATACATATTTTGAACTCACATAAGTATCATTTATACTTATGGTTTATACCTCAATAAAACCATAAAAATCAAAATTCATAACTCATCTCTTCAAATTCAGATTTTTCCTAACACACACTTTAGGTTCAACTTTCCAAGTTCTTTTGGACCAAGATAATGAAGTCATTTGAGGATACTTTCTTCTATAAAATTGTTCTTCTATCTCTTAAGTTTCTAATGGAACCAAGATAATCCAATTTGGTTGAGTATCCTATGAGTTATGTCCAAAATACCACAGACTATGTATAATTGAACTTTTTCCTAGTTCATGATCATACCCTCAAATTGTACAACTCATAACTTTCAATTCAGATATCAAAAAATTAAAAAATTAATACCAATTGAAATATAAGAGAATGAGCTACAACTTTTATGAAGACACCTTTGTCTGATTCAGCCTATATCCATTCAGTTTTTATGAAAACATCAAAACAAAATTTCTGTCTCGGGTAGTACTATAACCTCAATCCAGACTCAATTTCACACAAAATTTTGAAAATCTTTGAGGCAGAATTAAATTTAAACTTCTTCAAGAAAGTTTTAGAATTATATCTCTAGTTTAATTTGAATTAAGAATCACCTCATTTGGACATCTACATCCCAAGATATCATCAAAACACCAACATATGTTTGGAAGACATCTCCGCGTATCACCTTCGCGATCGCGACTTACCTAGTGGCGTTGGGTTGCAACATGTCGCGACCGCGACTTCGGCAGAGTCGCGTCGCGATCACGACCTGCATCTGGCCGAAATTCCCTCCCTTCTTTTTTTTTTCCTTTTCCGATATTTACATCCATTTTACACCTAGAAAATGAGGTTTTTTGGCAAAGTCATATTCTAAACAATTGTTCATCTATGTCTTAAGATTCTAAAGAACCTAAGTTCATACAATTTTTCTCAGTATTCTAAAAGTTATACACAATTTACTCCACACTGTTCAGAAAGAGAGATAAAATCTGAACCTCAAGTTCAAGACAATTTTCAACACTCTTATATACAGAATTCAAACTCGATTTCTCATGAAAATTGTAGGCATTCGTCTCTAGTTTAATATAAGTCAATAATTATCCTATTTGGATATCTGTAGATCAAGATATGTCCAAAAAACCGATGCATGTTCAGTTGAACCACTACAACTAACACATTGCCAACACACTTCCTCATCAATCTCTTCCTAATTCATCTCTTTTGCTTAATCTACCACTTCTAACTTATATCCACCTCATTTCTTCTTCAATAATACCCCAATTACAGTTCAAGATCATCTATACACAATTCAAAATCCATGCATGATCATATACACCAAAAACAAAACACATCATATACACATTTATCATAATGAACTTTCTATCTCAAAAATCATCTCAACAACAACTTATCAATTATCAACAAATCAAATACTCAAACAAGACATCATCCATCTTTATTCTTCATCCACAAAACATACACCCAAATTCATAATCAATCCATCAATCTCAAATTACTCCACATACAAGTTCTATTTACACTAACCCATGAAAATCAACAAATAACGTACTTGATTTCTCTTCAAATCCTTCAAAAGAACACCAATCCTAGCTTCTCATACAACCCACGTACATCCTCATGGAGGTTGGGAGGTTGGGATTTTAGTGAGAAATGAAGAAGAAAACAAGATGAGAGTAGCAAATGAAAGATAAAAGAGCTAGGTTCAAAGTTAGTGAAGGTTAGGAACAAGATTCATAAGGAAGGAGAAGAGAAAGTCACTTAGAAGAAGAAGAAAGCAAGAACAATTACCCTTCAGTTGGAAAGCATCATGAGAAACAAGTCAAGGAAGGGTCTTTACAATTAAAAGAATAGTGATTTTCCACATGTCATCTCCTTATAGGTTCACTTAGGTTTTTCTCATTCAATTTGTCCATTTAACTCTAATTTCTACTCCAATTGTCTCCAATTTTCAATGACATATGTCATTAAATCCCAAAGTTATAAATAAAAATTTTTGCTACAATTTTACTCTTAATTCTACTGCTATTTGTCAATTGTCTTAACACTTGGGTTTTTTCCTAGTCCAAATTTTACCCAAATTTTTAGAAATTTTCTAAAATTCTCCTAAAATTCTAAATTACTAAATACACTTTCCAAATCAATTTTTCAACATATAAAAACCACAATTCTCCATAAAATCAGATTCACAGTTCAATTATAAATCAATTATACCCGGAATGTCTATAAATGCATGTACACTTATTTTCATGTGCAAAAATTCAATATTCATGAATATGAGCATATCATATAATGCATGAGCATGAAATGCATTTTTCTAATTTCTTACTAATCTTTCATAATTACTATTCTAGCCTCAACATGGGTAACAGGATGTTACAACTCCCCCCTTAAAAGAAATTTCGTTCTCGAAATTCTTACCTGCTTGTTCGAACAAGTGGTGGTATTGTCTCCTCATATGCTCCTCCGTTTCCCACGTTGCTTCCTCAATTGAGTGATTCCTCCAAAAGACTTTCACCAATGGAATGACTCGGTTCCTTAATTGCTTCATCTGAGACCACACTATTTTAATTGGCTCCTCAACATAGCTTAAGTTACTAGCAACCTCAATTTCCTGAGCCGGTATCACATGTGTCGGGTCTAATCGGTATCTTCGGAGCATACTAATATGAAACACATTATACAATTTAGACATTTCACTCGGTAAAGCCAGCTTATATGCCAAAGGTCCTATCCTCTCAATGATCTCATAAGGACTAATGTACCTAGGGCTCAACTTGCCCTTCTTACCGAATCTCGATACTCCTCACCAAGGTGACACTCTGAGAAATACTCTATCTCCTACATTGTATTCCATGTCCCTTCGATGTTGATCTACATAACTCTTCTGTCTATCTTGGGCCGCTTTAATTCGGCTTGAGATCAACTTCACCTTGTCTACCGTGTCTTGTATCAATTCTGGGCTTTCAACCATTCTCAAGCCCTCTTCATCCCAATACAGTGGTGACTAACATTTCCTACCAAATAAGGCTTCATATCGAGCCATACCGATACTACTGTGATAATGATTATTATAAGCAAATTTGATAAGTTCCACATATTGGTCCCATACTCCTTAGAACTCCAATACACAAACTCTAAGCATATCCTTAAAAGTCTTGATTGTCCTCTCACTCTGTCCATCTGTTTGAGGATGAAATGTTGTACTGAAGTTCAACTTAGTACCTATAGCAGACTGCAAACTCTTCCAAAATCTCGAAGTAATCCTGGGATCCCTGTCCGATACAATAGACACTGGAACCCCATGTAGTCTCACCACTTCATTCACATATCTCCGGGCCAACTGATCTAGTGAGTTATTCTCTCTCACTAGTAAGAAATGGGCCGACTTAGTCAATCGGTCCACTATAACTCATATTGCGTCATTCTGCCTCAGAGTTCTAGGCAAGCCCATAATGAAGTCTATAATGATTCGTTCCAATTTCCACTCTGGAATAGGCAACGAATGTAACTTCCCAACTAGAGCCTGATGCTCAGCCTTAACCTGCTGGCATATAATACACTTAGAAATATACTCCGCCACTTGCTTCTTCATTCCAGGCCACCAGAAATGCTACTTCAGCGTGTTAGACATCTTAGTAGTACCAGGATGCATAGCAAAGGTGGCTATATGAGCTTGCTCTATGATTTCTTTCCTCAAATCATCCACATTAGGCACACACAGCCTCTGTTTCAACCATAGTGTCTCATCTCTCAATTCAAACTCAAAATTCAGACTCATCTTCGCTTTCTCTATAAGCTTCACCATATTAGGATCTTTACTCTGTACCTTTCTGATCCTATCATGTTTCTAAGTGTATCACATGCCTTAACCTGCTGGCATATGATACACTTAAAAACATACTCCGCCACTTGCTTCTTCATTCCAGGCCACCAAAAATGCTGCTTCAGCGTGTTAGACATCTTAGTAGTACCAAGATACATAGCATAGGCAGCCATATGAGCTTCCTCTATGATTTCTTTCCTCAAATTATCCACATTAGGCACACACAGCCTCTGTTTCAACCATAATGTCTCATCTCTCAATTCAAACTCAGAATTCAGACTCATGTTCGCTTTCTCTATAAGCTTCACCATATTAGGATCATTACTCTGTACCTTTCTGATCCTATCATGTAACATCGGCCTCAACTTCAATATAGCGATCAAGGCCTCATCTTGCTCCAGATTTAAATCCACATTCAGAGATCTCAAATGAATCAAGTTTGGTAACCTCGATGTCTGAATCTGAGCTATACTAGTATTAGACTTTCTGCTCAAAGCATTTGCCACCACATTAGCTTTCCTCGGGTGGTACTCAATTGTACAGTCATAATCTTTCAACAGCTCAATTCATCTCCTCTGCCTCATATTTAACTCCTTCTTACTCAGCAAATACCTCAAGCTCTTATGGTCTATATAAATCTGGACTGTCTCTCCATAAAGATAATGTCTCCATATCTTTAGAGCAAAGACAACTGCAGTTAGCTCTAAATCATGTACCAGATAGTTAATCTCGTGAGACCTCAATTGTCTCAATAAGTAGGCAATCACCTTGCCATACTGCATGAACACACATCCCAATCCTTGATGCGAAGCATCACTATACACTACATATCCTCCAGTTCCTGACGGAATGGTTAACACTGGTGCCGTAGTCAACTGATGCTTCAGCTCCTCAAAGCTCTCTTGACATTTTTCATTCCATATAAACATTACATCTTCCTCAAAAGCTTTGTCAGAGGGGCTGAGTTCAAGGAAAACCCCTGGACAAACCTCCGGTAATATCGAGCCAATCCTAGGAAGCTTCGGATTTCAGACACATTCCGCGGAGCTTCCCAATTCATCACTGCCTCTATCTTCTTTGGATCCACCTATATGCCTTCTCCAGTCACTATATGTCCCAAAAATACTACTTAATCCAACCAAAATTCACAATGACTGAATTTGGCATACAAATGCTTCTCCCTCATAATCTACAGAACCACTCTCAGATGCTTGGCATGGTCTTCTCTATTCTTTGAATAAACCAAAATATTATCAATGAACACAATCACAAACCTGTCCAGGTAGGGCTGAAACACTTTATTCATCAAAGCCATAAATGCTGCTGGGGCATTAGTTAACCCAAACGGCATTACTAGAAATTCAAAGTGCCCATACCTGCTTCTGAATGCACTCTTTGGCACATCAGCCTCTGCTATCTTCAACTGATAGTACCCCGATCTCAAATCCAGCTTAGTGAACACCTGAGCTCCCTGCAACTGATTAAGCAGATCATCAACTCTAGGCAACGGGTACTTGTTCTTCACTGTCACCCGATTCAGTTGCCTATAATCGATGCCTAACCTCAAAGTCCCATCTTTCCTCTTTACAAATAACACTGGAGCTCCCTAAGGTGAAACATTGGGTCTAATAAAACCCTTTTCCAACAACTCCTGTAACTGAGCCTTCAACTCCTTTAGTTCCTTAGGTGCCATCCTATATGGAGGGATAGATATAGGAGCAACACCTGGAACTAAATCAATTATAAACTCCGTCTCCCAATCTGGAGGTAAACCAGATAGCTCAGCGGGAAACACATCCAGGAATTCCCTAACCACAGGAATGTCCTGCACATTCAACTCAGCTCTGGTATCAATGGTATGGGCCAAATAGACCTCACATCCACCCTGCATCAACCTCAATGCACTCATAAACGATATCATCCTGGCCGGCACTGCTTGACTAATTCCTTTGAAAACTGCTCTCGTTTGACTAGGAGATTCTAGTACGACCTCCTTTTTATAGCAATTCATGACAGCCCTATAAGTAGTGAGCCAATCCATGCCTAAAATAATGTCTATCTCCCTTAACTGTAGTATAATCAAGTCTGCCTCCAACTCTGCCTGGTCAATCCGAATCAAACATCTCTTACAAACTTCTCCTATGACTGTAGTACTACCTATTGGTGTACTCACCTCTAATCCATACTTTAACTACTCTCTATCACATTGCAGTCTAGATACCAAATGCGGTGCGATGAATGAATGCGTAGAATGTAGCAATGCATATGCCTTAAAATCATAAACAAATAGCACACCTGCAACAACATGTGGAGAGCCTTGTGCCTCCTGCCTAGTCATGGCATAGACTCTGGCCTGAGATTGAGGTCGGCTGCTCCGTACCTCAGTCCTGATAGAAGGATTCCCTGTGCTCACTCTGCCTCTACCACGGCCTCTCTGTCTAGTCCCACTACCCCTACTCTGCTGAATAGTGGCTTCACTCCCTGATCTCCCACTCATACCAGACTGAGTTCCTATAGTAGTAGGACAATCTCTTATTCTATGCTCTATAGAGCCACATTGGAAATAAGTTCCTGATAAAGACCAGCATTCACCACCGTGCTTCTTCCCATAATGCTCACATGGGGGAAACTGACTCTACACTGTACTGCCAATCTGTGCAATACCACCTCTCTGTCTGAATCCTGACTTCCTTGTTCCAGCTGGTGGTCTGAATGCTCTATTATGACGCTTACTAAATCTTTTTCCAAAACCACTCTGACTCTCACTAGACTCTTCAATCCGGATCCTTGCCCAGACTCTGCTTGTCCCTGTCTCAGAAGCTGTTCAAGTCTGATCGAAGCAGCTCTCAACTTGGTGAAACTACTCAGGTTAGAGATATTTAGTCTTTTTCTGACCTCCATGTTCAGCCCATCCTCAAACCTCCTACATTTATCTTCTTCCTTAGGAATCAAAGCAGTAGCATATCCCATCAACTCGTTAAACTTGATCTCATACTCTACCACTGACATCCTATCCTACTTCAAATCTAGGAACTCCTTCATCTTCCTGTACAAGTAGATCTTGGGCACGTAGTTCTCTTTAAAAACCCTCAGAAAGTCTTCCTAGTTCAGATTGTAAGGCCTGGTGGTACTGCCTGGAACAGTCTTCCACTATTGGTAAGCTGGGCCATGTAGTAAGGACACTGCATAGTCGAACCTCTCGTCCGACTTATAGTCCATCTGATCAAAAACCCTCTCTATTCTTTCCAGTCATCCCTCGACCTCAGCAGGGTCTGTGCTACCATAAAAATCCACAGCTCCCTGCTTCCGCATCTTATCATACCTCTTTTCCCTTCTCTCAGGAATTCTAGGAGGCATTACCTCCGGTTGAGGTACAAACGACTCTCTACTGGCTCCTACAGATCCTAGGTCAGCTGATTCTCCCACTTGTTCACCGATAGTGGATGACCTATAATAAACAAGAACTTCAATCATTATCCGCACTTCTCATGATATTTCATGCTTAACATTCCTATATGCCCCTATGGATGCCAAACCACGCTCTGATACCACCTAACTGTAACACCCCCATTGCTATAAGGTACATACCGAAACACCTATATGACATTCCAGTACATACCCTATAATAACGGCGTGTTACAGCCTCATTTTAACTTTATCACATGGTAATTTATCCCACTGAATCATGGCATCTACTATCATACAAGAAAGTCACCAAAATTTTTTTAAACATTTCCTCTTTTCATTTCACAAATACTGAAATTACATACATTGTAGCTTTCTAAAAATCTGTACATGTACATCATCAAATCTAATACAAAATACACTACATGAAAGAGGAAATACAAAAGATCTAACTAAATCCTTCAATCTAGCTGACCGACCTTTGAGCCATATCTTCTTCACAAAAGTACAAGAATTAAGCTTTTTGTACGGTCTCTCAGTAGCTAGAACCCTCTCTGCATCCTGAAATGTCAACATGCAATTTTGAGTGAGTTTTGCAAACTTAGATGAGGTAATCATCACCGATGGTTCACCCAATTCATACATCACAACAATACACGTAACATATTTTTCACATCTTTCCATATTCATAAAACATCACTTTTCACTTTCAGAACAATCATAATGATCATTTCATTCATGTAAAATACACAAATCAAATATAAATGCAATGCACGTAAAACTCACATTCATTTATTATTATCGTTGTGATCGAGTGCCTCTTTTTCTAGCCCATATCCCTTAGTAGATACCGAGCTGTATCAAATAATATCCTATATCCCTTATTGGATATCGGGTACATTCACAACTGAGCCCGAGGCTCTGATCACAGTCTGAGCTTTAAGCTCTTTATCCTGGCGACTGCGGTCACAACTTCCTTTATCTTTCATGCATTCAAATACTGAAATGATTCACATATCATATGTTCAATTGATCACATGCTTCCACATTCACTTTCAAATCACATCGGACCCAAGGTCCGGCATTCAACATCATTTATATTATGTCACATTCACATACAAGGAGCACTTCAATATCACAATCATCAGATCAGAATCATCGGACCTTCATGTCCGGAATTCAACAATCAAATCACATTCCTAGATAATTCAGATCAGAAATTAAGTAAATAAATAATTAAGTGAGACTGTCAAGGTTACTCACAGATTACTTCTGAAGCTATTTCCTCGAAGTTCCGGCAACGTCGGGATGTTCACGTTCCAATTGCTCCTCTATAACAAACAACATACACATATCACAATTTAGCATAATTACAAGTATTCATTTATGCACATGTATGTATATGAAATATGTACAATGGATGTTGATGACAATCCCAGGTATCTTTCCATTATTCACATCACAAGATCATACATATTTTGAACTCACATAAGTATCATTTATACTTATGGTTTATACATCAATAAAACCATAAAAATCAAAATTCATAACTCATCTCTTCAAATTCAGATTTTTCCTAATACACACTTTCGGGTCAACTTTCCAAGTTCTTTTTGACCTAGAAAATGAAGTC
>JAOQMS010042702.1:0-13206 GCA_027563885.1 Erythroxylum longipes
ACAAAAATTCACTCCAATTAAATTTTCAAGCACAATATCATATTTTTCACAATAAACACAATTATAAACACATATGCTGGAAAATGTCATGAATGCATGTACCGTCAAGTGCATATACAAAAATTGCCATTCATATATATATAGAGGCCATAACATGCATGCTCGTGCCGAGATGAGTTTACAAACTCATAACCCGTTCCAATTTACTATTTTACCCTTCCCATCGGTGATGGGATGTTACAATGTTTCTGGAATCATAAAGTAAGAATGAAATGCTATTTTCAGAGACATAAGACAGAAGTGGGAGAATGCTTTCGGAGACTCAAAATCGAACAGAAAAGGTAGAAAAGGGGATGTTGGAGTTGAGAACTATGTTTCTGCAAAATCTGCAAAAACAAGGGGGAGAACTAGGAGTATCAGAACCTACACCCCAAAGTAGTCAACTGAGGCAGGAGGGGGATGAAAATGTTACAATGAAGAGGTTGAGTCAAATCAAGTTTCCATCATTTGATAGTGAAAACTTCAAGCTACGGCTCTATCTTTGTGAGCAATTTTTTTCAGTTGGATCAAACTCTAGAAAAGATGAAAGTGAGTGTAACTATTCTGCATATGGACAAATGATCCTAAGAGTGGTATCAATTATATATCAAAATTCACAATAAGATAGAAATGATTTATTGGGATGAGTTCACTAAGGCTCTCAAACAGAGGTTTGATACGGGGGTCTTTGACAACTTAGTGGGAGATTTTAAGGATTTGAAACAGAATGGGACTGTGTTGGATTACTGTGTACAGTTTGATCATCACTCAAACAAACTCTCACTACCAAAAGAGTATTTAATCAAATTTTTTGTTAAGAGACTCAAACCTGAAATTAGCATAATGGTGAAATTATGTGAACCTCATTCCTTGCTTCAGGCGTATACATTAGCTACAAAACAAGAGACGATAGTGTTGTTAGTGGGAAATACGATGTTAATTTGAGGCAACACAATGAAGAATGTGAATAATAGTGGGAATTTCAACATAGCTCCAAGGTTACACTAGATAGCAAACATAAATAAAAGTTCAAGCTTGGAGGGAATATTACCAACACCAACCTCAACGTTATGTTCGTCATCGGTAAGATCCTTTAAACTTCCTAAACATATTAGTAGTAAAGATTTTGACAATAAGAGAGAAAAGGGTCTCTATTTTTGGTGTGATGAAAAATATAGCCTAGTCCCCAAGTGCAAGACAAGACAACTACGATTTTACGTGATTTCTAAAGATGAAGACAATGGAAAAATATCACCAAAACAAGGGGAGAAAGAGTTTGAGGGAAGTCCAGGAGAAGAAGACTACCCAAATGTTTCAATGCAAGCCATACTGGGGTTCTCGAGAGATATGGAGTTTAAACAAATGAGATTAGTGGCGATGCATCAGAGAAAAAGGATTCACATATGGATTGATAATGGCAGTACATATAACTTCATGGATACATAAGTAATAAGGAAAGGGGGTTGCGACCTTTGATGAGAAATTGAACTGATCTCCATCACAGTGGGAGGCAGACTACAACTGAAATGTCGTCAATACTATAAAAATTTTGTATGGACCATGTAAGGAACACAATTCACCATGGATGTGCTGGTTTTGTCATTAGGGGGATGCGACATCATATTGGGGTACAATGATTAATTGAATTAAATAATGTATTATGCAACTTTAGAGATCAAACGATGGTGTTTAACTAGAAAGGCCGACTAGTGATGTTGAATGGAAATCTAAAGGGCAGGTCTCGAGTCATTTCAAGCAAGGATCTCAAGAAAACTCTACAATGTTTAAAAAGCGGATAATTGCTCATGATGCAACTGACGGTTCACATGAATATCAGCTGTAGCAGATGAGAATGAAGGATGAACAATGGAGTGCATTTGATGAGATCAGTGTAATCTTGTCTAAATATGCAGTGGTCTTCTAGGAACTGAGTCACCTTCCACTTGATCGCAAACATAACCATCAAATTATCTTAAAAGAAGGGATTGAAACCATTAACATATGGCTATATCGTTACTCAGGGATATATAACCATGTAATTGAACAATCTGTTAAGGATCTCATGAAACAGGGGTTCATATGACATAGCTATGATCCTTATGCATCACCGGTTGTCCTTGTCAAAAAGAAGGATAACTCATGACACATTTGTGTGGACCATCGTGAGTTGAACAAGCATATGGTTAAGGATAAATTTCCTATACTACTCATCTAAGAGCTGCTAGTTGAATTGCATGGAGTCAGCTGTTCACTACACTGGATTTGCATTTAGGGTACCACCAAATTCGGATGCAGCAGGAAGATGACCCAAAGATAGCCTTCAAAACACACAAAGGGCAATACGAGTTCCTGGTCATGCCATTTGGTTTAATGAACACTCCTTTGACATCTCAGAGGTTGATGAATGAACTGTTTAAACCATACATGCATCACTTTATTCTGGCATTTTTTTATAATATTCTGATCTACAGTTCATCATTGCAATTACATGTAGAGCACATCACAGTTTCCATGCAAACGCTAAAGGATAACCAACTGTTCTTAAAGGGAATTAAATGAGTGTTTGGAGTGTGCCAAATCGAATATCTGGGATACACCATCTTAAAGGGGGAGTAGCAACATATACCTGTAAGGTTAAAAAAATTAAAGATTGACCAAAACTTAAGAGTATTAAAGAAATCAGAGGATTTTTGGGAATTACTGGGTACTACAGGAGGTTTATTAAGGGATACGAACTTGTAGCAAAGCTGCTGATAGAGCTACTAAAAAAAGGAGCATTTAGCTAATTGGGAATGGCAACAAGAGGAGAAGGCAGCCATCGAGAAATTGAAGGAACCAATTTTGTCAGCATTTGTGTTAGCACCACTGAATTTTTCAAAGATTTTTATGGTAGAGACAAATGCAAGAGGTCAAGGGATGTGATAAATTGTTATTTTTGTGATAACTTTGGATATAAATCTCTTCAATGTGTTGAAATTTTTATTTAAAATTAATGAAATTGTTTCTTAATTGTTCTCAGATGATTTTCAACACATGAGGGAAGAATTTGAATAAAAAAGAGCAAGAAAAGTAAAAACAATTCGAATTTCCAGCTGGCAGAAAAATAATTAACTAAGTGTGGACACATGCAAGGAAAAAGCTTATCTGCAAAATCTGATTTGAAAACAGATTTGATACACGTAAGATTTTAATTATTTTGGGAATCAAGTATTTAGGTGAGGGATCTACGACTTGATTTGGAGGAGACGTGTATCTGATAAGATAATGATAAGAGAGGAGAGAAGGGACTAGAAGACACATCAATTTTTTTTAACGTTTTCTACAGCTTTTCTTTTCTGGTTTTTCTTGGCTGGAATTTCTGTTTTTTTCCTTAAAAAGTGCAGATATGGAGACTATGAGTTCTACTACTTTTCTTTGAGTTTTTCTTTTGTTATGAATAGCAAAATCTTTCTCCTTGGTTGAAGGGAACCACACTATCATCTGGTATGTGTGAGATTTTCTGAATAAAGTTTATTTCATTAATGAATATTAAATGTCTTTTATATTGTTTTTTATGATTGAATTGATTGATCTCTAGGGTGTGCAACTAAGAATTGATTGATTTAATTTACATCCAGATTATTATAATTTGACGTTCAGTTTTGCTAATCCAAAGTGGCAATTAGGATTACCTTCTTTACGTTAGGGATTGGAAATTCTAAGATAGGTACTTATCTAGATTAAATACATATCATATCTGTATTGTCTTGCTCACTGGTTCTTTGGGTTCTTAAAGCTATTAATTAATCAAACTTAAGATCGTATCTAAGTTGTTGGTTACTAAGAGTGTTTGGAATACATATTTCTATTCATCTAATCCTAAAAGAGAACATCATTCAATGAGTATTTGTTAATGGACTTAATTTTATATCAATGATCCATATTAGTTTGATAACGTCGGTGACCCAAAATCAAGGTTCGTTATTAATTTTCCAGATCTGAATATTTTCATTTATTTGCAGTTTTAGTGTTCAACTTGTGGAACATTTATCAATAGATTCCTCGTGGGAATGATCTCAACCTTCACTAACTACATATTTCATTATTAGAGTTGGTATTAATTTGGTTGTAGGTGACAACATTACCAAATTTTGGTGCCACTATCCAAGAATTTCTTAACAATTTATGGATATTATAAGAGTACACAAGACAACTCAATTTCTATTCGATTCAGAGATAGAAAAGATAGTCAAGAGGTTACGAAAGCAAACAAAACAGAGACAACAAGTATAGAAGATGGAATGGATAGCTGCAAATCGCACTCTTTGTGAACTAGATGCTCAACAATCATATTACGTCAATTTTTTGAATTTGGGGGACAACAACACCTTTGAATTAAAGTCAGGTTTGATTCATTTAATACCAATTCTTTGAGGTCTATCGGCAGAGGGTCCTTACAAATATTTGAAGGAATTTGATGTGGTTTGTATGGGTATAAAGCCTACGAATATGATTGAGGAGCAAATCAAACTAAGAGCCTTCCCATTTTCTCTCAAAGATGATACTCAAGATTAGTTGTATTATTCAACTTGTGAAAACGTGCAAACATGGGTTGAAATGAAGAGACACTTCTTTGAAAAATATTTTCTAGCATCAAGAGTTGCCAATATTACAAAAGAAATTTGTGACATTTGACAACACACGGGGGAGAAACTATATGAATATTGGGAAAGATTCAAGATGCTTTGTGTTGGCTGTCCCCATCACCAAATAAATGATCAATTGTTGATTCAATACTTCTATGAAGGTCTTTTGCTTACGGATATGAGTATGATCGATGCTGCAAGTGGTGGAGCTTTAGTCGACAAAACTCTGACAATTGCAAGAGATTTAATAGCGAATATAGCTTCCAATACATAACAACTTGGGACACGTTCTGACCATAGTTCAAAACAAGTAAATGAGGTAAATGTGACAGCGTTAGAGAAGAGATTATATGATCTTACATCTTTGGTATGGAAACTTACGGTTATAAAGAAAGAAAAAGCAAGGTGTATGGAATATGTTCGATGTTGGGACACTCCACTAATGCATGTCCAGTTTTACAGGAAGAAAGTACATAACAATTCAATGCCACAAAGGGATTTTCTGGGAAAAATCAAAGGAAATATGGCCCAATCTCCAGCACCTATAATCCGGGTTGGTGCGACCATCCAAATTTGTGTTATAGGAACTCTCAAGGACAATAAGCTACTGCAAATTTTCAGCAATATAGGCAATCATATGTTCCTAGACAACATCAACAAATGGCACCCAGTTCCGAAGGTAAGTCTTCTTTGGAAGATATAGTTAAATCTTTGGCCACTAATGCCATGACATTTCAGCAATACTCAAGCTAGTATTCAAAATCTTGAAAATCAATTGAGCCAAATGGGAACAACCATCAATCAGTTGGAGACACAAAGTTTTGGAAAATTTTCAGCTCAAATAGAAATTAATCCCAAACAAAGTGCCAAAGCTGTCATGTTGCAGAGTGGTAAGGAATTGAAGGAACCATCTCCAAAAATCTCTAAAAGGGAAATCGAAGAAGAAGCAACAAAGGAAGCACCTATACAACTAGAAAGGACGCATTCAGGTCTGCAGAATTTTGTTGTATAACCTCCTTTTCCTAGTTGATTCACCAGGGCAAGGAAAGAGGAACAAGAGAAAGAGATATGGAACACTTTAAGTAAAGTACAAGTAAATATTCCTTTACTTGATGCCATTAAACCAAGCCCTCATTATGCTAAATTTCTTAAGGAACTTTGCACTTCAAAATAAAAATTGAAATTTGATGAGAAAGTGCAATTGGGAGAGAATGTTTCAGCCATACTACAGAAGAAAAAGCTACCACCTAAATGTTAAGCTCAGGTATGTTCACTATTCCTTATAAAATTCATGATTTGAGAATTGAAAAAGCTATGTTATATTTGGGTGCATCAATAAATGTCATACCTTATGATGTTTCAAAGTCCTTAAATGTGGGGCCTCTCAAAGAAACTAATGTAGTGATTCAATTAGCGGATTGTTCAAATGCTTATCCAAAGGGTGTGTTAGAAGATATCTTAGTTCAAGTGGGTGAAATGCTTTTTCCAGCTGATTTCTATATTTTACATATAGGGAGTGATGATGTATCTTCTTCAACTCCAATTTTATTTGGAAGGTCGTTCTTGAAAACTACTATAACAAAAATTGATGTTCATGATGAATCATTGACTATAGAATTTGATGGTGAATTAATTAAATTCAATATATACAATGCCATGAAATGTCCAGATGATGAACAATCTATTGTTTTTGTGAATTTTATTGACACTTGAGTGTAGAAAAATTCATCATTAAATGGAAGAGATGAACTTGAGACAATTTTGGAGATGGGAGATGCGTTACAATGGCAAGCAATTACAGAGGCGTTATTACCTAACCACTAACTTAAAGTACTGTTTTGTCATTTAGAGAAAACCAAGCAATTGGTGAAACAATTGCCGTATGTGGAGCTGTCCCGAAATAGCTCCAAACTTATGCCTTCGTTGATTCAACCACCTACGTTGGAGTTAAAGAGTTTGCCTAACCATATAAAATACATATTTTGGGGTGATCAAGATACATTACCTATTATTATCTCAAATAAACTCACTCTTTTGCAGGAAAATCAATTGATTCAAGTGCTAAGACAACACAAAGAAGCCTTTGGATAGATAATGGATGACTTAAAAGGAACTAGTCCCACCATTTGTATGCACCGAATCTTGATGGAAGATGAAGCCAACAAGGTAAGGCAACCTCAATGTCGTTTGAATCCACCTATGATGGAAGTGGTGAAAATGGAAATCTTGAAGCTTCTTGATGCTAGAATTATTTACTCCATTTTAGATAGCAATTGGGTAAGTTCGGTTTAAGTAGTTTCAAAGAAAAATGGGGTAACTGTAATAGAAAATAGTGATGGTGAGTTGGTACCCACTCGTATTCAAAATGGGTGGAGAGTTTGCATAGATTATAGGGTAACTGTAATAGAAAATAGTGATGGTGAGTTGGTACCCACTCGTATTCAAAATGGATGGAGAGTTTGCATAGATTATAGGAAGCTAAATTTGGTTACTAGAAAAGATCATTTTCCACTTCCGTTTATTGATCAAATGCTTGAAAGACTTGCAGGTAAATCTCACTATTGCTGTTTAGATGGTTATTCAAGTTATCACCAGATTTTGGTTGCACCAAAGGAATAAGAGAAAACAACCTTCACATGTCCATTCAATACCTTTACCTACCAAAGAATGCCATTTGGGTTGTGTAACGCACCAACGACATTTCAAAGGTGTATGGTAAGTATTTTCTCTAATCTTGTGAAAAATTGTATGGAAGTTTTCATGTATAATTTTACGATTTACAGAGAATCTTTTGAAACATGCATTATCAACCTTGAGAAAGTGCTTAAATGTTTGGTTTTAAATTATGAAAAGTGCCATTTTATGGTTGATCAAGGCATAAGGTCGATAAGGCCTAGATAGATGTTATCAAATCTTTACCTTACCTCACGATTGTGGGAGAAGTTCGCTCTTTTCTTGGTCATGCAAAATTCTATTGGCGATTTATCAAAGATTTTTTGAAGATTGAGCAACCTATATGTAGACTGCTTTAAAAAGACATGAAATTTGATTTTGATGAACCAAGCAGGGTTGCATCTGACGAACTAAAGGAATGACTCACTACAGCTCCAATTATTCAGCCACTGAAGTAGGACATTCTCTTCAAATTAATGTGTGATGCCTCGGATTATACAGTTGGAGTAGTTTTGGGCCAAAAAGTGGACAAAGCACCTCACGTCATCTACCATGCCTCCATGACACTTAACGATGCTCAGAATAATTATTCCACAACAGAGAAAGAATTTTTGCCTGTAGTTTTTAGGTTGAAAAAATTTCGATCTTATCTATGGGGTACACGGGTGATCATTTATTTAGACCATACAGCTCTGAAATATTTGGTGACTAAGAAAGAAGCAAAAACAAGTTTGATTCTGTGGATCTTACTCCTACAAGAATTTGAGTTAGAAATATGCGACAAGAAGGGAGCTAAAAAATTGGTGATTGATCTATTAGCCGGATCACTCCAACCAATACATCTGATGTTCTCTAAGATGAATTTCTAGATGAAATTCTCTTTGCAATCTAATAAGTAATTTCATGGCATGCTAACATAGTAAAATATTTGGTAATTAAGTCTTTACCTAGTGATTTATCTAGAGATGAAAAGGTTAAGATTAAATGAAAGGATAAATATTACATATGGGATGAACCTTATCTTTGGAAATTTGTGCTGAACAAATTATTAGAAGGTGTGTTGCAGATGATGAAATTCCTTCCATATTAAATTTTTTCCATTCATCTGTGTGTGTGGGACACTTTGGTCCCAAAAGCACAACTCTTAAAATCTTTAAAAATTATTTTATGATACTTACATTCTTTGTAAGTCTTATGATCGTTGCCAATGAACAGGTAGTCTAGGACGAAGAGATTAAATGCTACTTATAAATATCCTATTATGGGAAATTTTATATGGGGAATTGACTTCATGGGTCATTTTCCTTAATCTTTTGGTAAGACTTATATCATTCTAACTGTGGAGTATATGCCAAAGTGGATAGAAGCGAAAGCTACTCATACAGATGATGCTAAGGTTGTAGTTAATTTTGTCAAATCTAACATTTTTGTCAGGTATGGAATACCTCGAGCTATGATTAGTGACAAAGGAACTCATTTCTGCAATAAAATTGTTGGAAGGTTAATGAAGAAACATGGTGTCTCACATCTTATTTCAACTGCATATCATCCATAAACGAGTAGGCAAGTTGAGGTTTTAAATCAAGAAATTAAATCAATTTTGAAAAAAGTGGTGAATCCGAATAGAAAAGATTGGAGCTTACGTTTGGATGATACCTTGTGGGCGTATCGGACTGCTTACAAAACTCGAATAGTTATGTCACCGTACAAATTATTTTTCAGTAAACCTTGCCTGTGGAAATAGAACATAGAGCCTATTGGGCTGCGAAGTAATTAAACATGGATTTGGTAGAGGCTAGTAACAATAGGAAGTTGTAATTGTAAGAATTAGAAGAGATCCGTAATGAAGCTTATGAAAATACGAAAATTTATAAGGAAAAAACTAATGCTTTTTATGATAAAATAATTTTTAGGAAGCAATTCTCAGTTGGACATAAAGTTCTTTTTTATCATTCAAAGCTTAAGTTATTTCCAGGAAAATTACGATCTTGCTAGGTCGGACCATTTATTGTCACTAATGTTGTAACACACCACTACTATAGGACATATGCCCGAAATTCTTGAGAATATTCGAGCACATACCCTATGAGAATGGCGTATTAGAGCAGTCACATTCACTTACTATGGCATCAGACACATTAGAAGTAATCATAAAACAAAACAACTTATCTCATTTCATTAACAAAACATGTTTTATACTGTTATTTTATTACAAACCGTTCATATATTCACGTTACAGAAACCATCTATGATCACTCTGTTTTAAACAAAAGATTCTACATAAAATTAGAACTATACAAAGTACTCTATCTAAAATCCTCAGATGACAGCTGACCAAACCTTTGATCCATATCTTGATCCAAAATGGACAGTACTAAATTCAGTTAGCTTGCTCTAATTGCAAGGTCTCCTCCCAGTACCTGAAAATCAACGTTGCAATTTTGATGAGTTTTGCGAACTCAGTGAGTGAACCATCATCGATGTGTTCACTCAAAATAGAGCACATATACATCAATGAATAACATTCAATCAAAGTAACGCTTCATTCAGAGCTATAACTCATATTCTACAATTTGCATCACAATAAAAGAAGCATTTAGAAATACAATCACTTTTTAATTCATTCCAGAAACATTCTGAATGCAAGAATATTATATAATCATTTCAGAATATAACACTCATTTATCACAATTCTTCATATCACCATCAAAGTCACAAGCATTTCTCAGTATCTACACAACATAGTTCAACATTCTTTTGCAATCAATATCATGAACACATTTAAAGATACAAATGAAAAAGCAAATAAGACTCATTCCATTTTAACTTTGTTGTGAACGAGTGCCTATTTCATTGTCCCATATCTATTGTGGATACCGGACTCTTTTTAATACTGTCCTTATCCATTGTAGATACTGGGCTCATTAATCGTTGAGCCTAAGGCTCTGATGCACATAACTGAGCTTAAAGCTCTTTTCACGTTGGCTACTCTAGTCACAACTCCTTTATGTGAACATGCATCATGTAATGAAGTAACATAATTCACATAATATATCATCAATCACTTTCAGTCAATAAGCAAATTCAATTTTCACAGTTCATCGGATCTAAGTTCGGCATTCAACATTCAGTTGAGCATTACTAATTCCATTCACATTCACATTCACATTTATCATCGAACCTTGGTCTAACACTCAATAATAATATCAAATAACATTTAGTTAGTCAAATTCATATATAATAAGTAATTCCAATATAGTCCCGAATAATGGTCTCCTCGAACAATTGATGTCTAGAATTATTGCAATTAAACCAGTAACAATTCAATATATAAAAATTAAACAAAAGCAAGTCAAGCATAGTGAGAAACACCAAACAGAAACACACAGATAATTGAGTTTACACATCTTGGTTGACTCATGGTTTACTCTAGATAGCTTATTTCCTAGACATCATAGCAATGTCTGGATGTGCTCGATCTATTTGCTCCCCTATAACAGGCAATCACACATTTACACATTACTTCATTGCACCTATCACAAAAGTACTCACTTATGCACATATGTATGTGTTATGTATGATGTTTGTTCAATGACAATTCCGGATATATTTCCTAAAT
Source organism: Erythroxylum longipes (assembly GCA_027563885.1). Classification (NCBI taxonomy): domain Eukaryota; kingdom Viridiplantae; phylum Streptophyta; class Magnoliopsida; order Malpighiales; family Erythroxylaceae; genus Erythroxylum; species Erythroxylum longipes. Next base: position 10,957 of record JAOQMS010042702.1, read on the forward strand.
TCACATATCAATATCATTCACATTTCATAACTCAAATATGTCTAAATTGAATCTTAGGCTTACACCTCAATTGAACAAGATTATTATGAGTTCATCATTCTATCATTCACAAAAGTTATTCAAGCATTAAAGATCACCAACACCCATTTTATCAATCATCTTTACTTAATACACAACATTCATCTTATTGAATCACTTTAGCCATCATAGGACCCCTTTCATTCTTATATCATCACCAATTTTCCAGATTTGAACACCTAAAGTATAACAATTCATTCTTAAATTTATATCCTTAGTCATCATCTTAAACATATCACTCATTTATTTACTTGTTCAAGCATCATTATAGGTTCAATTCAAGATTCATTCAAGCCATAAAGCATCATAGAAAAGTACCTACCCATTTGTTGTTCCAAACCATACCTAAAAGAAGCATATTTGATGTTTAACCAATTCCCATTTTCCAGTTTTTCCAACTCTGTTTTCAGGTCAGTTTTGTATGACAATTATGGCCTAGAAAATGAGGTATTTAGGCAACACCTTCTTCTAAAAAACTGTTCCTATATGTCTTAAGTTTCATAAGAAATAAAAATCATTCAATATGGTTCATGCTTCCATGAGTTATACTCAAACAACCACATACTGTGCACGTTCAAAATTTTGGCTAGTGCATGATTGAAGAATTAGTGCACTCCAACTTATAAAACTCATATCTCTCAATTCCGATATCCAAAAATTACAAAATTTATACCAATATAAATATAAGAGAATAAGATACAACTTTTATGAAGAAAACTTTATTTGATTCGGCCTCAATAAATATAGTTTATTCGATAGATACAGGACACGATTTCAGTCAAGGGTAGTGCTACAGACTATTCCAGAACTCAAATACAAGTTAAGTTTCTAAACCCTTAGAGACAAAATTAAAATTTGATTCCTTAATGAAAATTATAGTCATATGTCTCTAGTTTAATCTGAATTAAAAATCATCCCATTTGGATGTATAAAGATCAAGATATGACTAAAATATTGATGCCTATTTAGTGGAAACTCTACAGCTAGTATATTCTAACACACCTTAAACACCATTAGCACAACTAATCCATCCTTAAACAATCACCAAAATCTTATTATCAAAGCAAACCATAAAGAACAACATGTTACTTACTTTTTAGCTCAAAACCTCATCAATCTTCAAGCTAACTATCCCTCCAAGTAAGCAAGGACAAAGTATATTCTAAGAACAAGATGAAGACAACAAATGGTTTGAGAGGCAAGTGCAGATTTTTGGCAACACTTTATATTGTGAAGGTTGCATGTTGGACTCCATTTCCGGAGCCCAACTATTCGGAGAAAAAACGAAGCACGTCATAAGCAGACGAAACAAAAGATAGATGAAGTAAGAAGCAGACGAAGCACAAAGGCAGACGAAACAAAAGACAAACGAAGTGAAAAAGCAGACGAAACAAAATACAAACGAAGTGAAAAAGCAGACGAAATAAAAGACAGATGAAGTGAAAAAGCAGACAAAACAAAAGACAGACGAATTAAAAAAGTAGACGAAGTGAAAGTAGACGAAACAAAAGACAGATGAATTGAAAAAGTAAACGAAGTAAAAGTAGACGAAATAAAAGACAAACGAATTGAAAAAGCAAACGAAGTGAAAGTCAACTTAAGACGATGCAACGCTTAATACGGAGCGGGTCAACTTAAGACAAAGCAAAGTCAACTTAAGACGATGCAACGCTTAAGACCCTATGACGTCATCACAGACGAAGTGACATCATCACAGACGATTCGTCTTCACAGATGATACTTTTTTTACAGAAGATGCATCTTTACAGACGATGCATCCCTACAGATGAAATGATGTCATCACAGAAGAAGTGACGTCATCACAGACAATTTATCTTTGCAGACGATACATTTTTACAGAAGATGCATCTTTACAAACGATGTATTCTTACAGATGAAATGATGTCATCACAGACGAAGTGACATCATCACAGACGATTTGTCTTTGCAGACGATACATTTTTATATTCCTACGCATTTCCCTTTCTAAGGACCATAACTTTCAATCCAAAGGTCTAAAAATTTCATACTATATACCGTTGGAAAGCTAAGAGGATAAACTATAACTTCCAGGAAGACAAATTTGTCCAAATTAGCCTAGATTAATACAGATTTTCCCCTGAAGTCAAGATACAAATTTTATCCCTATAGATGCTTGAAAATGCAATGCGG
>JAOQMS010042703.1:0-13204 GCA_027563885.1 Erythroxylum longipes
GTTTTTTATTATCCTTATACCATATCATGTATGGATTGGCATGATGATTTGGATTTGTTGCTTCCGTTGGAAAAATGGTTTCTTAAAAGATTTGAAATCTACCATTTCTCCAAATACAGCATGCTTTCTTTTTCCGATCCAACAACAGTGTCAGGAGGATCCTTGATGGAAAAGATTATTGATAAACAGAAGAGCTAATTGAGGAGATGGCAAGCAACAATTGCTTATAGATAAATGAGAGCAGTAGGCAACTGACTACTTTCAAAGATCTTAAGGGAATTATCGCAATTGATCAAATGACTGAGATGCAAGCAAAGATTGGCAATTTGACACGACAACTTAACAGCATAAAGGTGTCGTCCTCAACTCTGGTGAAGTTCGTACATTTAAAGTGTGAGCTCTATGGACGGTTAGACCATGACACTATGGACTGTTACCTAATGAAGGAAGACACTCAGGAGCAAGTGAACTACATGGGGGCATAATATGGATGAGGAGGGGGTAACAATCCCTACTCCAACATTTACAACCCCAAGCAGAAGAACCACCCTAATTTCTCCTGGTCGAACAACAATGACAGATAGTTCAGGCCTCAGGGATAATCAAACTTCTAGTAAGATAAAGCAAGCTTGATGGAATCAAGATTAGATAAGATTTTGGATAAGATCAGGGGCATAAAGGATGCACATAGGAGGCTCAAGAACAAATTCAAGCAAGTAACAAAGAACCACTCCTCATCTATACATAATTTGGAGATCCAAGTAGGCCAATTAGCAGAGGCAATGTCTACTCGGAATGCTAGAACTCCTTCAGGGAACACTGAGTCCAATCCGAAGGAAAGGATCATGGTCATCATCCAGACCTAGGATGAGGAATCAGAGCAGGTGTAGAGAGAAGGAGATAAAAGGAAGGATCAAGAAGATCTTCCAAGCAAGCCAGTGATTAAGTCAATTAAGGCAACTCGACGTGTATTTCCATTCCATATTCTAGCTCAGCGAGAGTTAAATGCAAAGAAAGTAGCAAGGATGTTAGAGGAGAGTGAGCAAAACAAGGTCAAAGAAGATACAAAGTTCACAATGAAGGAATCCATCAAGACAAAGGTTAAGGAGTAAACATTAGAAGAGAAACTTAACATCGAACAGAAGAAAGAGGACCCAGGGGACTTTTTCATCCCTTGTAGTAGCAATAGAATAATCATAGATAGCGCATTTGTAGATCTAGGAGCAAGTATAAATATGATGCCCTACACCTTTAGTCTGAAGTTAAGGTTAAGAGAGCTAGTACCCATTAAGTTTTTGGTAAAGACGGCCGACAGAACGATGCACAAACTGATGGAGATTATAAAGGATGTGCAAGTAAAGGTTGACAAATATACCTTCCCTACATACTTTTATATATTGGACATTGGAGAAGATGTGGATACCCTAACAGTCCTTAGGCGACTGTTCTTGGCCACTGCACGTTCAATCATTGATGTTGATCGGGGCAAATTAACTCTAAGGATAGGAAAAGAGCAGATAACCTTCCAATGTCACGGAAAGATTACAGATCTCCTTTGCCTCTGCAGAATAGCAAAGAACCTAAACCTCGAGGTGAATGGGAGGATATCGAGGTTCCTGGAAACACATTCAGGAAGAAGGGCTCATAAAGAAGAAGGCAAGGAAAAGAGAATTACAAGGAAGGTGGGGACTGTATCATGGTAGCTAAAGTTAAAACTTTGAGATTAATGACGATGCTACTATCGCACCATTCATTCCGACCACCATGAGCTTAAAGGAGCATTGAGCTACTAATGTTAAAAGAAGCACTGCAAGGGAGGCAACCCATGGAAAAGTAGTTATTTGATTGTTTAAGTTTGAACATTTGAATTTCACAGTTAGGATTATTTTCATTTTGAATAAAATAAAAAAGGAATAGGATTTTGTAATAAAGTGGATGTACTTAGCAAGTAAGTAAAGAGAGGTAAAAAGGGGCTGCAAAAGAATCAAGAAGTGAAATTGATGAGATTGGAGAAAGAACAAAAGAGAAAAAAATAATGAATTGTGCTAGGCCACGATCAATTCATTATTTTTTTCTCTTTTGTTCTTTCTCCAATCTCGTCAATTTCACTCTGATCGTGGCCTTGGCTGGGCAATAATAAAGAGGGCGTGAATCCTTTAAAATTTTTACCATTATACCCGTTTAATCACCTATATATTTAGTTCTAACTTCACTTTTACATTCACTTTCATTTTAGTTTTATCTCTCTAGACTTCAAAGACACAAAAGCTCTTATATCTCTCTAAAAATTTCAACCTTCCAAATTTATTCCAAATTTTACCCAATTATGCCTCACATTAAACAATCAGCTTGACGGAAGCCATATGGAAGACAACAAATGGTGGGACGTGGACGAAGAAACCATGCAACAGACTTTGGCGTGCCTTTCCTGATCTACATAGAGGGGGAAGGTACTCGTTTCCGATCTCTTAGTGATAAACAAATTGTAGTTCCCAAGTACTTTGATTTTGACACACTTGATAGGCTAGAGTTACGTGACTGAGTAGAAAACCCAGCTGAGAGGATCTAGTGGGCCCAATTCATATGATTCTAGTTTACTATCTATCAGGAGCTCACACTGGAAGTTTTCACTTCCTTGACTTATGACCCTAAGAATTCGAAAGAATTATGGTTTAGGTTAGGAGGATGAGCCTATGAATTAAATGTAGAAATCATGTGCGAGATGTGTGGATTTCCCAAATCCTCCATCATCGATCATTATGAAGATTTTCGGCCTTATAAATACTGGAATGAGATTACTGGAATTAAGCAATTTCATGCCAAGAATACTCATAACAACTTCATAAGGTCTCACAAACACTTGTTGCTGCACAAATTTATGTGTCAGCTAGTTTTTGACAAAACCGAAACCAACAAATGTTCCACAAAGGAACTTTTTGTGTTGTACCTGGTTTTTGACAAAACCAAAACCAACAAGTGTTCCATAAAGGAACTTTGTATGTTGTAGTTGGTTTTTAACAAAACCAAAACTAACAAGTGTTCCACAAAGGAACTTTTTATGTTGTGGTGCATGGACCATAGTATTCCAGTCTGCGCATCCACACATGTGTTGAATGCCATTGTTGCGACTCCACGCAAGAGGAGCAACAATCTAGAAATGGGGTATATAGTGTCTACCATTGCATAATATTTTGGTATGGAATGGAGGGGATTAATTATTCATCTTTTAGAATTCTTAAACCATCACACTTATGGTGGGCTGAAATCTTTAGGTCCCATAATATGGAGCTTAGGGATATCAGCCAGAGGACACATGTCTGAATCAGGGTCAGTTAGGCAAGTTCAAGCTTAACGCCACCTTGGCAAGCAGAAGAGTCTAGTGAAGGATCTGAGGAAGAGGAAGAAGAGCAAGGTTGGAAGGAAGTTCTGGATGCAATCTCCGAAACCAATAAGACACTTACGGAGAACACTAAAATTATGACGGAGATGGCCTAGACACGAAGACGCCAGAGCTGGGATATCTATCGGATCCACAAATATTTCGAGGCTCAGGGCGTTCAATTGTCACCTCCGACACCATCACCATCACCACCTCTATCGCCATATGATTTATGTCTAACCCAATTTTTCCATTCAGTTTTTCTTTTTCAAATTAGCCTTCAGTTCTAATTTTTATGTTTATTTTCTGTTTACTTTAAATTATGTTTTTCTTTTATATGCTTGGTTGCTCTCTTATCACATTGAGGACAATGTGTTGTTCAAGTGTGGGGAGGGATTATATGTTTTACTTTTAAATGTGATTTTGCATACTGTATGATAGTTATTAGGTTGCATTTTGTGAACTATTTGAATGTGTCAATGGCTTTGATGGAGTGAAATTTATTTAATTTTGAACATAGTCTATTAGGTTATAAATAATCATTAGCTCTCAAAATTAATAAAATAGGAGTCTTTGGATAAATATATAGCTTAATTAGGATTTAGTGTAAATTTAACACCCTATAGGTTGTTACATTCATTCATAATTTGAGGCCTTTCAACTTAAGTGGCTTAACTAGTATTTTTCATGGAAATGAGTAGGCTAAACAACAAGGTAGACATAAAAAAATAAATAAACAAATTAATTAATTAATTAAAAAAGAAATTATTTTTTTGTTAAATAAATCACTATTCTGCTAGCCTTCGAGTTATGAATAGAGCTAGTAGCAAGTTGAAAACGTGATATAGCCAAGTAACCGGATCAACACACATCACAAATGTGTGCCTTCATGTTAAAAAGCTATAATAACGTTTCAACCAAGTTGTTTAATAAAAACTTGACTTTGATGAGTAACCAGATCGACATTCATTACCAATGTTTTCCTCTGTGTAAAAAGACTAAGTATATGTTTAAAAACGATAAAAATGTGTTTCCTTAATAAAACTTACTGGACTTGTAATAAGCTTGACTTTTCATGACAATATACTTAGGAACAGTTACATAGTCTGAACGACCAACTAATTATTAATATGTGTGCACAATTGAAAAGGGTAAATAAACTAACACTTAAATCTCGATTAAATTTTATATTTATTTCAAAACCCCTAGACATAGATTTTGCATGTTAATGATTAGATATAACTTATATGATTGTGTTTAAGATTAAATTGATTTCATGAAGTTGAAGTCATTGCCTCATTATTGCATTGTGTGTTGTGTGTTTGTTGTTTTGTTTGCTTTGAGGACAAGCAAACGTTTAAGTGTAGGGATGTTGATAGTTATGATTTTTAGGGTTCAATTTGTTAGGCATTTGGTGTTAATTTGAGTGTTTAGTGTGTATTTAGGTTTTAATTGTGTTAGTGTATGTGTTTAAGTGTTTTTATAGGTTAGTATGAGTCTTTGAGCTTAAATGTTATATTTTTGAGGTACTTTGATGTTTTTGGTAGTATTTCAGGGCAAACAGCAAAGAACGGAGAAGTTTCGAAGAGTTTTAGGCCAAAACCATGGCCCACGATCATGGCACAGAAAGAGGCGAGCTGACAAGACCCAGGCTATGATCTTGCACTTTGGGTCACGATCGTGATAGAGAACTTTGATCCAGGCCACGATCGTGCACTTTGGGCCACGATCGTGACAGAGGGGGTTAGGCGTTGGCCACGATTATAGTAGGCCTGCATCGGGAAGACACGAAAATAGCTAAAAACGTAAAGTTTTGTGGGACTTTTCTGACCTTTTCGACCACGAATCAATCCTAGGGCTTCTAAGATATAAATAGAACATTAAAGAACAAAGCCTTTTTGCATCAGTCAATTTTGAAACCCTAGAGAGCATATCGAGAGATTTAAGGAAGGAGACAAAGGAAAAGAGACACGGAGAAGAAGTTTGATGTGAAGTACTTCCCGGAACAGGTGGTTTACCTCAATCGCTACCTCCATAAGTTCATTCCAACAATATTTTCTGTTTTTATTTCAATTTTATTGATGTATAGAATTGGGATAAATGTTGAGAATAGTTGTCATTGAATGTCGATTTTTGTCTAAACTCGCCTTTAGGATTTTGATTCTTGAGATTAATGAAGTTTGATTTATTGTGTTTTCATTGAGTTATTTGTGATTCAATATCTGTGTTTAATAATTCGGTAATAAACTGAGAGGGTGAACCAAGTGAATATTATGAAATTAGGCTAATGAGAGTTAGGTAGTTTGATAGATAAGAATTGAATCAAATCGGTAAAATCATGTAACGAGAGATTGAGCATAAGTTTCCAGTAGGTTATTAGACAAATTTAGAACTAATTTAGGTTTTGGATAAATTGGAAATCGAGAGATTACAATTCCATATTTTAAATTAGGGATTATAAATTAGGGTTAAAGATTATAACTTGAGAGAGAGTAATCCACCTTAAGATTGTTTAGACCTGATAATTTGATAATTAATTAGATTTTCATTAATTTCGGATTAAAACCCCCTTTCTCTCAATTGGTAGTTTCTAGGTTGGTTCTAGATTAGGCTGTGCAAAATTTCTATTTTGTTTATATTTTATGACTTTAATTCTGGATGTTGATTGTTTGATTGGTTAATTTCTACATTAGTTGTTTATTTTGAGTTATTATGAAATTTAGTCAAGCCTTAGATTTTAGGATTAGATTAACCCTCCTTGTTGGATTGATACCTTAGGTACTATGCAAATGACCAGTGCGCTTGCAGAAATATCGAGGTTTAAAAATATTAAAACTTATTATATAGGAACCTACGATCAATAATTACATGTATTAAAAACCAGAATGAAACAAGTTGTTTTATCTAAAGGGCTTGATATTTTGGAAATTGTAGAGAATATTCCTTATATCCCAATAAAATTCATAACTATAGATAAAGTTAAGACTAAGGTAGCAATGGTTAAAAGTGAGAGGAGTAATAATTATAATAGAATTATTGCATTAAATAATAAAATTATGCATATTTTCATTTGTGCTCTTAGTATAAATGAATTCAGTAAAGTGTTTATGTGTGAAATAGACTATGAGATATAACACACACTTAAAATTATACATGAGGGCACTATTTAAATAAATGAAAGCAAAGTGAGTTTATTAGTGCATCAATATGAGCTATTTCAAATAGAGAGAAATGACTCCATTTTTAATATATATGTTTGCTTTATTTATATCATCAGTGGTCTTTAAGTTTTTGTTAAGACTTACTAATCTTGAATTTATAAAAAATATTCTTAGTTATTTTTTAAATGCTTGGGAGGCAAATGTGGTAACTATACAAGAATTAAAAGATTGTAGCACCTAGCCATTGAATGAACTAATCACATAACTCCCCACCTATGAGATGCAAATGAATAAATTACATAAAAAGGAAGTGTCTCTAATAAGGGGAGCAGTAGTTCTCAAAGCATAAAAGAATGAGACAAATAATGATAAGGAGACCTTCACAAGTGAAAGTGATGAGGAGGAAAAAAATCTCATCATAATTGAAATCAAGAAGTTTAAAAAAGAAGAGGGAGAAATAATTAGAGAAGTAGAATAATGCATTTAAAGCCACATAGGATGGCACTACTAGTTTGGAGAGTAAAGAATCCAAAAACATGATGACAAGTATATACTTAATGACTAATAATGATAAGGTAACGTCTTGCTCAAATTATCATTATTGTGATGAAGATTGTGATGATAATTTATCAAAAAATGAGGTTGTTTAGTATTTGGAGGCAATGATCATGCAGAAGAAGAAGAAGTATTAGATGTGTGTATGATTAAGAATGAGAAATTGAATTATAAAAGATAAAATATAAAATGCTTGGCATGATAAATGTTCACAATGAGGCCATTGTCAATGATAACAGACATAAGAATGAGGCAATAAAGAAGGATATCATCATCTTCAAAACATCATTCTCTAAGTTCACTTTAAGGAGTAAAAGACTAAAATACATGTTTGGAACCTAAAAGAGCTCAAATGATAATAATAAAACTGGTTACATATAAAAGTACAATATCTAAGACTATTTTTGTAAAAAGAAAGCATATGCATATGATAAACCATTGCCTAGGACATATTAATTTATTTGATTTGTAGGTAATTCTTTAGTGGTATAAAATGAATAACAACCATTGGTATCACCTCCATAGGCATCAAATATTTGACAATTGTAGTATCTTTAATAATTAATTCAAAGAGGAAATAACCAATAATCCTCACATAAGTTAAAGCAAGGGAATTAGTATCAAAAAAGGTCGTATGTTAAACCAAATAGGGCAAAAAAGGTAAAATCAGTGATACACAAAAGGAGATAATCATTTGTTTTCATATTGATCCTATTTGGGATATTGACTTGGCATATATATGTCAGGTAGAGAACATTATTGTATATACCTAGGGGAGAAAAGTAAAAATTTTTAATTGGTATATAAGCGTTGAAAATTGCTCCTTAATTTCATTTTTTATGTATGCCTATATGAAAATTTTGCTTATATGGAAAAGATTTTGAAAATATGAGATAAGTTTGTTTTTTATTTACTTAACCCTTTATTGCAATTAGTTTCTTATAAACTATCCCTTTTAATGTTAAATAAAAAGGGGAGAGAATGACGATACTGAAACTTTATCATTAATCTTAAATTACATATTTCTTTGACATGGGAGAATTTTATTAAATATCATTTATTTTATCCGATATCACTAAATATTTTTCATCATTAAAAGGGGGAGATAGTTGGACCAAGAGATATTCTAACAAGCAATTATGATGATAATAAAATATATGAATATTATAAATTTATTTTGGGTGATATTAGTAGCTCTATTAATAATTTTATTTTTGGTAATATTAGTAGGCTTCATTATGTGCAAAATGAATAAATATTTTCATGATTAAGAAATTTTTGATTTAAATTTAAAGAAAACCCTATTATTGCATCAAAATACACTTGACACTTTTAAAATAGTTTTAGATTAATGTTTCTCAAAGGAGTGTGTTCTAACCTTTGAAATAATTTGAAACTTTTTGAAAAACTTATTGAGGTTTAATAAACTCGTGTTGGCTTAGGTCGAGCTATATAATGGTTTTAAAGTGGTTTGAACATTTTGTACATATATCAATGGACTAGAGATATATTGGTTGAATAGTATCCTTGAAAGAAAGATATTTTGTATACCATGATTTTGTATAGGAACATTGATTGATACACTGGTCGACTAGTGACATATATTGGTTGCTCAGTGTCACTGTAACTAGTCATTATAAAGACTAATTTATGACTTTAACATGAATATATAGTTGTTTTAAGTATAAAAAACCTATGATTGAGTTATAAGAAGAACCTTTAGCGTACTATAGAGTTACTAAGTGCTTTCAGAAGCTACACAGTCCATTACACAAACCATTTTGAAAACTTATTCATTAGAGTGAGCAAGAAAGGTATGTTTTAAATTGTAAAGGGTCCTCTTCATTAGTGATAAAAAAGATATTACATAGAGAGCTTCTCTTCACCGGTTAAAGGAAAATAGGTAGTGAAATTTCTAAGTCCATTTACTCTCTCTTTCCTTTATTATCTTTTACTATTATACTCATATGAACGTTATAATTGTACTTAAGTTTTTAAATCGCTTTTTTATTAATAAAACAAATTTAAAAAATTAAAAGCATCCAATAAAACCTCCCTCTTAAGTGTCTTTAAGGACCAACAATATTTATTCTTAAGAAAAAAGACCAATAATAATTTAAGAATAATATATAACTTAAGTATAAATCTCATAATTATGGTATATTGTGCCATTATAATTTTATTTGTAATAAATATTTTATCCTATGATTTTTCATACCTTTAATTAAACAATGGTTAAGATGAATTACATTTTAGCCCTTAATGTTTTTACCAAAATTTAAGTTAGTTCCTAAGGTTTTTAATGTCTAAAAATGATTTGAACATTTTATAAATCATATGATTTAAACCTCATATTAATGGAACCTTAAATTTCTAGTGACCTAATATTATCCACATAGGTAGTTGATGTGGAACCTAATTTTTATGGAACCCAAATTATGTTTTGGTATAATTTTTGGTTTCCTTATTTCTTCTCCCTATTTGGACCTTGCTACTTATCTTTGTCTCTAGCCTTCTTCACTGTTACTCTTCTTTTTGGGCTACCCCTTCTCTCCATCTTAGCATTGTTTTTCTTTAACTTCATTTTTGGTAAGGTAGTTTATAGTTATTACTATTCATTTCACAGTCGCATGTCACTTTGTATGAGCTTAAATAAAAGGATTTTAATTGATCTAGTATATAACCTATGAATTCTTTAGAGTCTTTGGAGCAAATATTGTTTAAGCTATTATTTCAATGTTAATATAATTCATGTATATTGATTAATAAGCAAAACATAGCAATAACAATTTAGGTCTAGAGCACACCAATTGGTTCATCCTCCTTCTTTTGAATTAGAAAGCAAACTAAGAAATTGAAGTACCACCAAGTTTTTCTAATTTTTCTAATAAGTTAATCAATTTATCAACTATTTGTATTTCCATATATGAAAAACATTAGTTATAAGTGAAGATTGGAGTTTCCTATTATTCCTTCATAATTATCTCCTTTTTTGGTATTTGAATATTCCTACATATACAACCATTGAGACTTTATAAATCCATATTTATCGATCCATGCTCACAGTTATAAGTTAAATCATTTGTCATCAATTATCTTTAAATATATATTAGCAAAATTATTTAGTTAAGTCAATTTTAAGTGAGTTTTTTGACAGTCCTACTGATCTTATTTTGTAATTCACCAGGTTCTTCACCACTAATATAATTATCACTGTGAAGAAAATTTTCATAATTTGTGGAATCTATTTCCTATGGTTGATGGACATATGGAGTAAATATTGTAAATATAGAGTACATCTTCATATTATGCATCTTCATATTCTCTTGGTTCATCACTAATTTAATTAATGTGATGTTCAGTATCTTCATTTTTTTGAATTGGATCTACCTTAATATCATTGATTTCTTCTTCACCTTAGTTGTTTTCATCATTAATAACTACAGTCTTTTAAATGCTCCCAACTTCATAATAGCAACCTTCATTATATGCCCTATGACCACTATTTTCTTGTTTGATATTTGAGTCAATATCAAACCCATCACTTTGAATGATAATGATTGAACATTATATAATAAAGAATTTGTTTGAATGATCAATGCAATTGAAAGGTCATGACATATGTAGTAAAATTTGGCTATAAATTTTACCATACCAAAAATTTAGCTTAAGAAATATAAAGTGCTAATTAGAGAAATAGTAATTAATGACTAGTATGAGCTTTTTTAAAAATGAATATGTTTGGAAGTTTTATGCATCTTTTATATGCATTTATTATATGTATCAAGTTAATTAACATTATCTTGATTTCCATGTTTCTATTATATGTATTTTACATATCATAATTAATCAATATACAAGTATGAGGTTATTTGATGGTAGGGACTTTAAGTTGCAATATAAGTTGACTTATGAAAGTGGGCCAATTAAAATTATAAATAATATGTTGACTAATAAATTTCTATTCATTAGCAGCAATTGACCTTATATTTATTATCATTAAATATGGTTATAAGTTTGATCTAAAATTCATGAATTTTAAGACAAGTTTACTATATATCTTCAATAGAATCAAAAAATTAAATATCATAGATTTGAATTTTTTAATAAGAAAGAAAACTTATGTTCGTCCAAATAATAACTAGTCTTATTTCAAAAAAAATTCACAAATAATTATAAAGTTTAATGAAACATTATACAACAAATTATACTAATCGTCAATATGATATGGAGGTTAAAGAGGACTAGGTAATCAATCTCAAACATATGTTAAAAATAGTAACAATAACAGTATCACATGTTACAAACCAAACAATCTAGGACCATGTGTAAACTAAATACAGAGCAACCCCATTTACAAGGAATATATACACCTATAACAAGCATAAACCAAAAGTTCAGTTATTCAACGAAATTATCTTTATTGCCCAAAAATTCACAATATGTTGCCTCCTATATATAGATATGTCCCATTTATTTATTAACCAAGACAAAGAAGACAAAATTCATAGTAATTTTTAAAACCTTGGGACTTGTCACATTTTGCCAACTTTTTCTACAAACAATCACCGACCAATTAGAGGTAAGGAATAATGATAATGAGATGGACAGAAGTAACAATTGTCGAAGGATAAAGATGGATAAAAGTTGTGAGAGCCTCAAGTTATGTTTTAGGGATTAAATCCCAATATATGATTTATTTAAATCCTTAATACATAATTTGTGATTTGAGACAAATTGTTATCTTTGTCAGCTACCTACGTGACTAACATGGACCCCCTAACTTAAAAAATTTCACATAAATATGATTAATGAAAATTTTGAATTTTGCCAATCTGAGGGCTAGATCAAATGATTTATAAAAATTAGGGTCTTTTTAAAACATTGATAAATATTAAAATCTGACTTAAATTTTATTGAAAATGTTAATAGCTAAAATGAATATTCCTCCATAATTATCATAATATACAATCAATGAGAATAAATTGAGAAGATTAATAGATGAAATTTTATATTTTTATAACATTGTCAAATATTATATGTAGAAAAATTAGGGTGAGATCCAATCCTAAACATAACGGGAAAAAATGAAAATTTTCTTTTAATTTTATAAAAGTCAAGATTACTTGAATTATAAAACATGGTTAACACATAAATAATAATAATAAAACACAGATTATAGTTCACACCTTGTAATGAAGCTTGATCCTTTTCTTGTCATTACACTCAAACCATTTCTAAAATTGACTCATCTAAACCACCATAGTCACATATGTGTTTGACTCTAACAGTATCCATAGAGTCTATTAAGAGAACTCTATAAGTGTTATAGAGAGAGTTAGGCAAGAAGTGGTAGCTCCATTAAAGGCTAAGCTTATTTATAATAGAGTTTGGACTTTTAGTAATTTGATTGAAATAAAATTCTAATTTCCACAAAATAACTCATACTCAATCTCAAAGTTTCTTAAACTTTACAATCAAGTCCAACATGATTAAAACAAAATTTCTCACTCCAACATTTTCTCTGTGTACGACTCATTAGGTTCCTAAATATGTTAGTAATGGATATAAATTATAACACTAAATAATATTTAGGATTAGATAAATTAAACCTTTTAAATTCATCTTTAATTCTCTAATTAATAATTTATAGCCATAGACTAAGTTGGAGTCTAGCAATGTATGATGACCAACTAAATATTTAAAAATGTCAAAATGTTTTAACTAACCTTTTATTCATGATTTTTCTATATAATTCAATCCTTTCATCATACAACCTTCCCACTAGACATAGAGTATAGAACTAATGTCTATTTGAGTTCAATTATATTAGTTTTTGATAATTAGCAATTAATTATATTAATAACGTTTATATATTATTTTACAAGTTTTGTTCCACATTGGCCAAAGTTTCCTAAATCAGTACTAATCGAGAAAAATAGAATATTCTCCCTAATCATTTTAGGTTGATGAATCCTACATTGTTCACTCAACTAACTCCTTATAGTTTATGTTATATTTTGTTAGGCCCTGAATCTTTTAGTAAGCATGAATTAAATGATTTTGGTGATTTTGTTGGATAAATTATATTCTCCTATTGGAGTTAATT
>JAOQMS010042704.1:0-13201 GCA_027563885.1 Erythroxylum longipes
ATGAGACGCGTTTTCCTAATTTCTCACGTGTACTCGTTTCTATAATTCAACCCGTTATATGGAAACGGGATGTTACAATCAAGACTACTACCTATTTAGTAAACAGACTACCTACTTCAGCAAATGACTACAAAAAACCTCAAGAAATTTGGAATGGGAAGAAGCCTAACCTAGCTCACCTAAGGACCTTCGGTTGTATAACTTATGCACACCAAAAGGAAGGAAAACTGGAACCTAAAGTAGCTAAAGGAGTCTTCCTAAGCTATCCAGATGGGGTTAAAGGATATAAAATCCTACCGCTTCAATATGGAGGTTTTAAGACTCTGATTAGTAGAGAGATCATATTTAAGGAAAATGAATTTCCTTTGTTGTGCAGGAACAATGTATATTCTAATCTACAAGAGGAAGTCTAGAAACAACTTGGATCTTTAAGCTCTTCAGTTCCCTTCTATATGCCACAAAAAATAGGAGCAGAAGAAGGCAGTACATAAAATCATGATGTGGAGCCTATGGAAGGCCCTGTTCATCATGAATAAAGGACTGAAGAAGCAGAAGATGGAAGAGATGATGGAATCCCTCAGATAGCTACAGAAAGTCCACTTGAAGCTCGACAAGACCATCAGCTCATAAGAGACAAACAACCAAGACAAATAATACCTAATAGGAGGTACTATGATTCTAACCTAGTCGAATATGCTTGTCTTGTTGCAGAGTCTATAACTTACAGGGCACCTGAAACCTATGAAGAAGCAATGAGTAGAAATGATGCTGATAAGTGGAAGTTGGCCAGCAAGAGTGAATACTAACAGTAAGAGTGAATACTCCTCCCTAATAAAGAATAAGACCTGGGTTCTAGTGTCTAAACCTCCTAAAGCAAAGCTGATTAAAAACAGATGGTTGTTCAAGCTAAAAAGGGAGATACAGGGGTAGAACCTAGGATGTACAAGGCTAGGCTAGTAGCTAAGAGATATAGGCAGAAGGAGGGAGTTGACTATAAGGAAATTTTCTTACCAGTAGTCAAGTTTAAGACCATTAGACTCATCCTAGTGCTAGCGGCAATCTATGATTGGGAGATCCATCAAACCGATGTAAAGACAGCCTTCCTATATGGAAAGCTTGAGGAAACTATCTACATAAAGCAACCTATTGGTTTTGTAGATAAAGAAAAACCTGATCATGTCTGCTTACTTCAGAAATCCCTATATGGACTGAAGCAAGCACCTAGACAATGGAACAAGAAGTTCCATGAAGTAGCAACTGACTTGAAGTTCACTAGGAGTGCCTACGACTACTGTCTATAGTACAAAGACTTAAGAGAAACTGAGGCTGTCTATATGCTAGTGTATGTAGATGACTTGATCATCACTGGAAAGAACCTCAGCAGAATAGCGGATGTGAAGAATGATGTGAAGAATGCCCTATGTGAACACTTCAAAATGAAGGATATGGGAGAAGCTCAGAAACTCCTAGGAATGCAGATTATAAGGAAAAGGAGGGATGGGAAGCCATGGTTAAGTCAGAAGAATTATATCAAAAAGGTTCTTGCACAGTTCAATATGGAACAGGCAAAACCAAGTCCTATCCCTTTAGGCTCACATTTGAAAATGGTGGCTAGTAATTGTCCCTAAACTGAGGAAGAGAAGAGAGCTATGAAAAACTACCCCTATGATGTCGAAGTAGGTAGTATCATGTACATAATGTTGTGCACAAGACCAAACCTAGCCTACTCAATCAGTATCCTAAGCAAGTTCATGGCTAATCCAGGACTTAAGCATTGGTAAGGGCTAAAAAATGTCCTTAGATACCTAGCTGGAACCCGTTTGTGTTTCTCTAAAGTTAAATTAGACAAATATACTAATATAAGCATACAAGGCTTAGTGCATGTGGATTATGCAGCAGACAAAGACAAGAAAAAATCAATATCAGCATACTACTTCACGTTAGCAGGAAACACAATCAGTTGGAAATCACAGTAACAATCAATAGTATCATTATCAACCACAGAGGCAGAATACTACATAATCACAGAGGGAGTAAAAGTGCTAATATTGTTGATAGGAATTTTAAAGTAAATACATATTAACCTAGCTGCTTCGACAGTTTATACAGATAGTCAAAGTGCTATTTACCTGAGCAAAGATCCTCTCTTGTACGAGAGGTCCAAGCACATAAATGTGTGGCTCCACTTCGTTAGGGACAGAATATTGCAGGGCCTCTCAAGTTGGAGAAAATTGCAGGTGAGCTGAATCCATTTGACTTCGATACAAAGATTTTCACAACAAGGAAGTTCACGTACTGTAGAGAGTATCTACAGATCTGTGAAATACCTTGAAGACAACAACCTCCGAAGAAGAAAACACTCAATCTCACGCAAGCTAATTTTTCTAGGGTTGCTCTCAGAAATCACTCACAAACTAGTGGTTATCTTTAAAAATCAATGGAGAAGGAGGTATAAATGTGAAGAAACTCATGGTTCTCCACCAACATTTGACACAAATTAACATATTTGAGCTCACAAGATAGAGGGTTTACATTTTGGGGATCTAGGGATTTCATGGGTGTGTGCGATGATGTAGTGAGTTTTTTGACTTAATAGATGAGAGAAGTCTGTGATGTAAAAAACGCAAGGGACTTTACAGAAAATGCACAGCATAGGAGTCACAATGTAGAGTATAAGAATAGAATAAGACTTGACACCAAAACGCTGGGACTTGACAAAAACATTGCGTACAGGAAGGAGTTTGAGTGACTCAAGTGAGAGACACGTGAAACACATCCTCATCTGATATCCTCCGATCTGGGACAGTGAAGGCAGAAATAAATCAACAGCAGTATGAAGTCTATATAAAGGCATAACCCATCATCAGTTGAATACACAACAATACACACTCTACCCTCATCGTTCTTACTCAAAATAATAAGTGAGAGATATACGAATAGAAGGTTAGAAGTTAGAGAGTTGCTGAGAGTACTTACAAGAAGTACTAGTGAGTTCATAAGGAACTCTTGTAAGTGTTTTATTAAAAACACTCATCCCCTTATAACTTGAATCTTTCTTTTTCTGATCTTAGTGAAATCAGCTATGTGGCATTGATCTTTAGACGTAGATAGCGTTAAGCTATCGAACTAAGTAAAACACTGCGTGTTCTTTTTCTTCTTCTTCTTTCTTGCAAACCAGACTGACTTGAAAAATTAGATTCACTTTCTTCAGTATCTTGAATAACAAGATAGTAAAAAGCTTAAGGTAATTCTCAACACATCAAAACTTACAGGAGTGGAGAAGAGTTGTAATAGTATAGCTGGAGCAATCGTAAACCCATTTGGATTTAGGCATGGCATTGAAGGAATTAATGTGAACAACTCATTTTGTATGATCATATCAAAATTGTTCGATGATCTTGTAAATTTAATCTTTAATATTTTAAACAATATTTCAAGTTTAAAATTCACCCAAGATCATCTATAACACAATTGATTCAACCAATTTAATTAAGATTCATGTTATAAGAGAGAGAGAAATACTAACCTTGATCTATGCTTAATATGTGTAATCTCTTTCTGATCGCAAATAGCTTTTCTACGGAAAGAACTTTATCTACTTTTTCCTTCTGCGTAGGTTTCTTTAGTAACTGTTCACTTCTATGAAGGTAGAGGAAATGGTTCTTTTATTTATAATAAATCCCTAGTGATTCCAATATTCTCTACAAGCGTAATAACCATTATCTTGGGCCCACCTTATACTAGAATCAACCTAAGCAATATATGTCACGCCTTTATGATTATTAAATTAATCTAACAATCTCACACTTGGCCCATGTTACGACTTATGATCCAACAATATAAATGTGCACCATATACTGAATCTATCAAGTCATCAAAATTGAATGAATTGAAATGATGGAATCATGGCGGTCATAAGTCAGTTAACGACATAATTCGCTATACACAATCAACTCAATTCAAAATAATTGTAATTGAGAAACATTATAATTCTCAACTTTAATGTTTTCTTAAAACATAATTTGTCATCACCATAAAAAATGTGTGTGCACAATATAATTTGACAACTAACAAATAAGCAAAACATATCTTTAATTAAATTCAAAAATGTAAAAAACAATAATAGAAAAAAACCAAACATATGTATATACATATCATGATCTTATACTAACAAGGACTTATCTATAATGTATATCCTTTCAACATGACTAGTAAATGTTTTAAGTGGTAATCCTTTAGTTAACGGGTCCGCTACCATTAGAACAGTTCCAACATGCTCAATTGACATTTTATGCTTTTGCATTCCTTCTTTGACTGATAAGTATTTCAAATTTATGTGTTTAGTACCTTTAGAATGCTTGTCATTTTTGAGAAGAAGACAACTACAAAATTATCACAATACCTTTAGTATAGCTGGAGCAATCGTAAACCCCACTTGGATTTAGGCATGCCATTGAAGGAATTAATGTGAACAACTCATTTTGTATGATCATATCAAAATTGTTCTATGATCTTGTAAATTTAATCTTTAATATTTTAAACAATATTTCAAGTCTAGAATTCACCCAAGATCATCTATAACACAATTGATTCAACCCATTTAATTAAGATTCATGTTATAAGAGAGAGAAATACTAACCTTGATCTATGTTTAATATGTGTAATCTCTTTCTGATCGCAAACAGCTTTTCTACGGAAAGAACTTTATCTACTCTTTCCTTCTGCGTAGGTTTCTTTGGTAACTGTTCACTTCTATGAAGGTAGAGGAAATGGTTCTTTTATTTATAATAAATCCCTAGTGATTCCAATATTCTCTACAAGCGTAATAACCATTATCTTGGGCCCACCTTATACTAGAATCAACCTAAGCAATATATGTCACGCCTTTATGATTATTAAATTAATCTAACAATCTCACACTTGGCCCATGTTACGACTTATGATCCAACAATATAAATGTGCACCATATACTGAATCTATCAAGTCATCAAAATTGAATGAATTGAAATGATGGGATCATGGCGGTCATAAGTCAGTTAACGACATAATTCGTTATACACAATCAACTCAATTCAAAATAATTGTAATTGAGAAACATTATAATTCTCAACTTTAATGTTTTTATAATTCTCAACTTTAATGTTTTCTTAAAACATAATTTGTCATCACCATAAAACAATGTGTGTGCACAATATAATTTGACAACTAACAAATAAGCAAAACATATCTTTAATTAAATTAAAAAATGTAAAAAACAATAATAGCAAAAAACCAAACATATGTATATACATATCATGATCTTATGCTAACAAGGACTTATCTATAATGTATATCCTTTTCACATGACTAGTAAATGTTTTAAGTGGTAATCCTAGTTAACGGGTCCGCTACCATTAGAACAGTTCCAACATACTCAATTGACATTTTATGCTTTTGCATTCCTTCTTTGTCTGACAAGTATTTCAAATTTATGTGTTTAGTACCTTTAGAATACTTGTCATTTTTGAGAAGAAGATAACTACAAAATTATCACAATAAATTCTTAGCAGTTTAGCAATACTGTCGATAGTACCTAGCCCTAAGACAAAGCTCTGCAACCATAATGTTTGAATAGTGGCCTTAAAGCACGCCAAAAATTTAGCCTCTATGGTGAAAGTAGCAATGATAGATTATTTTCCACCCTTCGAAGAAATATCCCCTTCAGCTGGTTGGAGTAGATAACTGAAGGTAGATTTCCTTGAGTCTATACAATCATCATGGTCTGAATATGAATAATCGGTCCCTTTTAAATGATTTGATTTCTTGTATGTGAGCATATAATCTTTGGTTCTTTGTAAATACCTAAGAACTTTCTTTGCAGCTTTCCAATGGTCTAATCTGGGATTACTTTGATATCGACCTAACATTCCAATAGCAAAATTGATATCCGGCTGACGACAATTCTGAATATAAATCAGACTCCCAATTATAAATGCATAGGGAATATATTCCATTTCCTTCCGTTCCAAATTATTCTTGGGACATCGCATTTCATTAATTTATCCCTTTTTTGAATTGGAACTAACCCTGTTGAGTATTTTGTCATCCTAAATCTCTACAATACTTTACTGATATATCTTTTTTGAGACAACTCTAATAATCCTCATGCCCTGTGATAGAATATTTCTATTCCAATCATATGGAATGTCTCACCCATATCTTTCATTTCAAAGTTATTAGGGAGAAATTTCTTTACATTATGTAACAAGCCCAATCATTAGTAACCAAAAGAATATTGCCAACATACAATACCAAAATAATGAAGTTGCTCCCTCTGACCTTAATATCTATCAACAAGGTTCTAAACAAAACCATAAGATGTAATAGTATCATTGCATTTAAGATACCACTGTCGGGAAGCTTGTTTCAAAGCATTTATTGATTTCTTTAATTTACACACCATATTTTCCTTTTCTGCAGTTATAAACTTTCCAATTGATCCATATAAACTTCTTTTTCTAAGTCACTATTCAAAAAAGTGATCTTTATATCCATTTGTTGAAGCTCTAAATCATAGTGAGCTACCAATGCCATAACAATTCTTAAAGAGTCCTTCTTTGAAACTGGAGAGAATGTCTCTTTAAAGACAATGCTATCCTTTTGGGTATAACTTTTGGCTACAAATCTAGCTTTGTACCTTTCAATATTACCTTTCGAGTTCCTTTTGGTCTTAAAGACCCATTTATAGCCCACTTGCTTTGAGCTTTCAGGTAACTCGACCAGTTCCTAAACTTGATTATCATCTATAGATTTTAACTTTTCTTTTATAGCATTGAGCCACTTTTCATAATTGTTCTCTTTAAATGAGCCTACAACCTACTTGCTTTAAGCTTTCAGGTAGCTCAACTAGTTCTCAGACTTGATTATCATCCATAGATTTTAACTTTTCTTTTAAAACATTGAGCTAGTTTTCATAATTGTTACATTTTACAACTTCTTTAAATGAGACTAGATCTTTATCAGTGCTCAAGTCACAATTGTGCTCAAGTGAATACATCATACAGTCATTTGATATACGTAGTCTTTTCTCCCTTATAGACGTTCATAATACTATTTCTTGTGGTATTACTTGATCATTTGTGACTTGCACATTATTTATCGATTCATTATTGGTGTTTCTTTTTCTTCTAAGTCTTTCTCCAAAATTTCATCATAAATGTTGTTTCTTAAATATAACTCCATCAAATGTTTCCACATCACAAAATTGTTTTTGCCATCAAACTTGAAAATAGATTGTTGCATTGGTTGAACTTGTTGAACTTCATTTGTTGAACTTAAGGCCATCTTGATCTACTTGAACACTCTAACCTTGCTCTGATGCCAGATGTTGGCAATGAAAATTGCTTAGAAAATGAATTTTGAAATCTAACTACACACTCACAATTTTATTGATTGAGAGAACAAATTGTATAAAAATAAACTCACACACTACAAACTCTCACAACCACCGTTATGCGTTAGTTTGTTGAATAACAACCCAAACTTTTGTTACTCTTTCACTATTTCCTTGTATGCATATATCTCTCATCATATGGCCAATGATCATATTTATAAGCTTAAAGATGAAATAGTTGGCAATTTGTAACAAGAGAGACGAATTCAATTTGAATTGTTAAATTGACCAAGTCAATTTACAACTCATAATCTTCATGGTTAAGTAATATCATTTAAATCAAGTTTAATTTCTAACATTTTGTTTTTCCAACTAATAACATTCGCCATTAACGGCATGAGCTTTGTTAAATGATGCAAGAAGAGCTTGGGAAAGATTAGTCAAACAGATACAGCCATGCATTTATGGTTAGAACACATCCAGTATTCCAGTCCACATCATTCGCATTACATCCAATGACCATAGCTAACGTGAAAAGAGGTATGAGTATGACCGTTTGAGGATAAGATTCTATTTTTATATTCTTGGTTTAAATTTTAGATTCTTTCAGGGAGTGATTGTGATTTCTTTTAAGGATACTTGGACTGCTTCGTGGCCGGCCAAGTGTCTATAGTGTTTCAGTTTCATATCTATATACCTATTTTATGGCCGGCAAAGTGTCTTTGTCTATTTCTTCTCTTATTGGTTAGGTTGTGAAGTCCATAACATAATTATGATTATTCAAACTTTTTGTAATAATTATAGAACCAGGTCAAATCCTTATAATTTCAAGTAATAGAAGTAAATAGGGCATTTGATTAAATAACTGATTAATTGAAAATAAGACAAAAATTAAATCGACTGAATTTAAAATTGAGAAAGTCAAGATTACTAAATTTCGATTCAAGGAAAAGATCTCATCTAATTGTAACAGTGATCATTAGTTCAAAAAAATATTTTCATAATTCAAGTAATTAATCTGAAACATATTAGGATAGTCATACTAAGTCTCAAATTTTCCTAAATTAATTGGTTCAAACCTAACATCCAAACCAAAACTTACTATCTATTGACTGGGTGTGATAATATTCCGTATCAAATAAATGATAGCAATAAGCTCCATGAAAAAGACTAAACCCTAATCGAGATAACTGCAACTATTCAATTTAGTTTTTTTATTTATTGTAAGTTAAATATGAAAATTCATAAATAACCTATTTGTTACTTGTACTAATCTTTCATGACAATTACGGATCACTGAATTCCTGGATAGTAATAGAATAAATAATATTAAATTAAATTGTCAGATTAATCGGATATCAATCATTCATGAAATATGACAACTCAAAACAAGAAATCCTTGAATTAAAACATGAAAAAAAAGTTTGAAATACAAAACCTCACAAAGTTACAATCAAAGTATTGAATCCCCTTGAATCAGAATGATGAGTTTAGCCATACATGACTTTCGCTCCAATAACAAAAATAGAAGAAAGATAAAGAATTGCTAAAACCATAAGTGATAACCTCTTTCTATATTGAGAAACGTCCATTTTATAGGTTTTTTTAATCTAATCTTAATCTAACTCTAACTTGTAAAGATGTCTATCTGAAACGAATTCAAAATCAAACTCCTACATGATAAGGATAAGGAGAAGTCTTCCAGTCGAATTCTAACTCTTCAAGTGATCAACCTTATCCACTGCACCAATCTCTTCATTTTATCCAAAACTTGTCATTATCATCAATAGAGTCCCAATTTGACGCAATCTCTACTTTTCATCTCCTAAAACAAAATAAACATTAATTTCCATATTTAAGCACCAAAATAAATCTAAAATAAAGGAGATAATATCAAATAATATGTTAAGATAAGATCTTATTACTTATATTAACGTGGAAGAAAATAAGCATATGAAACATAGAATTATTAATTAAAATATTATTCAGATTATATATATACACACACACATAAAACTTGAAATTTTGATTATGAAAATTTAAAAATTATAAGTTATGTACAGATAAATTAAGTTTACGAATCAATTAACTAATTTTATATAGAATATTCATTAAAATGCTAATAACAATTTTATTAAAAACAAATACAAAAATTTGTAACATTTATTCCAGTATATATTTTACTTGTTAAAAACTAATATTATTATTTAGAATTAAATATTATATATAAATACACATGTTTATTATGTATTTTTAAAATCTTAAGATACTAAATATGTATTAATTAAATTTAAAATAATTTTTAATCTAAAATTTATTTTAACTATACAATAATTTATATTATATTAATAACAATTTTATTAGTAATTGATACTAAATAATTAAATAAAATATTTATTTAATAATAAAATCATATGATAAAAACCAAAAACAGAGAAACATAACTATTTTTTAATAATTCTCATAAGTAATCAAAATTAGAAGAAATTAAAAATAAAAATAAACTTTGGAAACATATTTAAATTGAATTTAAAAAGAAAAAAAACTCGATACAACAAAACCAAAAAGGCCTTTAAGTTGTTGGCATTCTTAAAAAAATCCTTTCAAATGTTAACTACTCAATGTTACTCGTGATAATTATGTATAAATTAATGTTTCAAAAATCGAACTGAATATTCAACCAGTCAAAAAAAAGATTAAAGATTTAAAAGTTCAACCAGTATTAAACTGTTATAAAATTGAAATATAATAAATAAGAAGTAAAAATTATGAAAATAAGTAAAAATATAGTATAAAATAAAATAATGTATTGAAATAAAAATACACCAATAATATCTATTAATATACAATAAACTAATAATAAGTCTAATAATTTAAACTAAGTTTGATTCTAGCATAAAATATAAAATATAAAATGAAAATAGAAATAAAAATATTATTTCTTTATTATCATTTATTTAAAAATTTGTAAAAGGTGAAATATATTTAAAGAAAGTTAATAGAAAGAAGTCTAATTTTTTAAAGTTCTTTTTTAATGTCCTTTAAGCATGCTTTGTTATAGTTTAAATATTTTAAACACATTTTTAAATTATCTTAAGCAAGATTACTTATATATATTAATTAATAATTCAATTTATTAATCAAATTTATGATAAAAATAATAATTAATTTTTAATAATAATAATTTGAAAAATTAAATTAAAGTATAAAGAGATAAATAGAGAACCTAAATTTTGATAGGAATCAGATCACTTGTTCTACTTTTGTTGTTTTTATCTTGCTCTAATTTATCTCATCTACATATTTATGTGTGAGATTTACATATTTTATCAGTAAAAATGGGTTGGAACAGAATAGAAACAACAAAAGTGGATCAGGTAATTTCAAGGGTAAAATGAGATGACTATAATCCATTTTTTACTTAACCGACAAAATTTTTATTAGAGGTTATAAACATAAATCGAGCCGGAATAAATATCGGTTCGTATTTATTGCAGTCAAATCGGTCAGTTTGGTTCAATTTTTCAATCATTGATTTTAATATTATTAAATTAATTATATATTTTATGATAATTGTTTGTATTTATTTAATATATCTATATATTCTTAGTAAATATAAAATACTTATTATTTATTAAAATATATGTGGTTTTCTTATTTTTTTATATGTTTGACATTAGATAAATTGATTACGAGGATGTTCCATGAACTAATTTCAAGTTACAACATTTATACCGGATTTATCCAATGACTTGATAATAACCGTCCAACCTATAAAATTACTAAACAATTAGATTTATTTTTTCTCAAATTTTTACTAAACTTCTTCGGTGAACTGATCAAAACCGGTCATATTCTCTTCTCATCGTTTCTGTTGGAAATTGATTCAAAATAAAATAAAAAATATTATGTTAATTAATTAAGTTGTGGTCTAGTAGTATAAGTTGGTTGGGATATAATATTTATGTTGTGATTAAGTAGTAATTTTGTGGGTTGATAATGTCCCGATTTTCTGCATTTTAGTTTCTTTGTAGCTTATATATAGGCACGTTATTTTCAGTCAATATATGAGTTCAATTTAAAAGTTGCATCCCAAAAATTTCAACATGGTGTGAGAGCCGCTTGGGTCTGTGAGAAAAGAAGAAAGAAGATAAAGGCAGCTTGGATTGTCAGTTTCCGACCTAGCTTCCTGCAGATGACTGAAGCGACAAAACTGGAAACAAGGGCTACAAGATAGAGTAAAGAGGTAAAGAGATGAAGGAATTGATTGTCATATTTGTAGTACTTGACTTCTCTTGCCTTGTGCTTCCTGATGTAAACAACTGGGAAAAATTTCTCCAAAAAATCATCCATTGACGTTACACCACCGAATATGCCAATGTCATAGCTGAACATGAGATCTCCGAAGGCTACAATGATGCTATACACAAACACCTGCACAGTAAGCTTGGCAGGGAAGTCCTTCCCAGAGGCAAAATTTGACATGAATGCAAATTTGGCACAAGCAGAAGAATATCTTTTTTGAAATTGGAGAGATGTGCTCCAAGGAAGTTTATGGCATGAAATTGGTGAGAAGCGCATCAATAATTTGAATTGATGAGAAGTGCATCAATAGTTAGAGTTGATGAGAGGTGCATCAACAATTGAAGAGAAGTGCTTCAATGGACATTAGAGAGAGGTGCTCCAACAAGACAATTACAAGTATGAGATTTTAAATCAAGGGAGCATGTTGGAAATTGATTCAAAATAAAATAAAATAAAATAATATTATGTTAATTAATTAAATTGTGGTCAAATTAGTACAAGTTAGTTGGGATATAATATTTATGTTGTGATTAAGTGGTGATTTTGTGGGCTGATAATGCCCTGATTTTTTGCATTTTAGTTTCTTTGTAGCCTATATATAGGCACTTTATTTTCAGGCAATATATGAGTTAAGTTTAAAAGTTACATCTCAAAAATTTCAATAGTTTCCTTTTCTGAAATTGCGAGTCCCCCTAAAACCTACAAACCAACTTTACTACCATTACTCAGTAGAAGCAAATACTTGATCATTGTTATCAAAAGTTCACCTCAATTTGAGACAGAAAGTGGAAGAAATGGACTAAACATCAAGGAAGACATCCGTCAAGTGAGGGATATTAAACATCCTCTCAAAATCCCTTCTGTACTTATCCTTCCAACCCGAGTCGCTAAATTCTATCGTCATGCTCTCGCTTTGACCCTGTGCAGAAACACAATAACCCTTCATATGGGAACTAGGATAAGCAAAGCCATGGGATCGTCAGTGCCATAAAAGAAAAGCAAGCTTGAGGCAACCGACGGAGAAAGTGGCAGCAGGCAAGAGAGTGTCCATGAAACGGTGGTGCGTTTCTTCTTCCTTTCGATCTCTTTACCGGTGAATGATGGTTGAAAAGAAAGTGTGTTTGTTGTAGGCTAAGAAAACTAGGAACGAGAAGAAAAGTGATTCCAACAACTACTAGCAACGTGTTGTATTTTAATTCACTTGTCCTGGTAGGCCTATTTGGTTGGATGTTAATTAATGGAACAGAATGGAACAGAATAGAACAATTTATAATGGAATGAAATGTGATATAGTAAAAAGTTGTTTGAGAGAGATTGAAGGGTTCATGATGTAATGTAGTGAAATGTTATTTAGAAGATGGATAAAATGGAATGGAATGTATAATAAATGACTATTATACCCCTGATATTAAAATTGTTGTTGCAAGATGTAACATCCCATCACTATAAGATACATACCCAAACATTTAAGCATATTCAAGTACATATCCTATGATAATGGCATGTTAGAGCAAAAACAAAACC
>JAOQMS010042705.1:0-13198 GCA_027563885.1 Erythroxylum longipes
GAGGTGGCCACCTTTGTGATTGAGCTAGGGACCAAGAGAGGAGAAGAGAAGTGGAGGGGTTATAAGACAAGAACCCATGATCGTGAGATTTATGCTAATTCCCATGATCGTGAGATTTATGCTAATTCGAAGAGACACCCAGGTTTCACTTATTTTTAGGTTCTTGTGACTATAAAAGGGCACAAATCCCTAAGGCCGAAGGAGGTGTTGTGAGAACTGGCCTTCTTGAGCTAGAAAAAATATTTAGAGCCTAGAAAGAGATAGAGAATCAAGATTTTCATTCCAAATTGGGCAAAGAGCACACCAACTCCAGATTTTCTAGATTTGGGCAAAGAAGAGAAGGAGCTTGCTTCACCTAGTTCTTATTTCGTTTTTTCTATTTTAGCATATTTACTATGGATTTTCTAGTTGTTGGGGATGTTAATGACATTATAGTGCCTGAGTTATTTGTAGAGACTACTTTTGAACTACTTATTGAACTCCTACTTTGTTGATTTGAATGAATGATGTTTTTGATGAATATTGAGCTTATACCTTGCAATATATTGATAAATTGAGTTGGGTAAATTGTGTAGGGCTATACAATGAGAATTGGTACTCTATAGACCTACATTCATTAAGTTAATTAATCAGTTAGAGAGAGATCTTGGATAATTAGTTGATTACCCATAAGATAACTTCATAATTAGTTAAATTGGTGTACTGATTCTGTAGATTAAGAGATTGCTTAATCATTTCCATTTAATTTGGATAGGGATAATTAATTAGACCTTGAGAGAGGGTAGTCAATACATTAGGACATCTTAGGTAAGGATCGATTCAATTAACAAGGTAAGAAGGAGATAAGATAGGAAAAAGTGATCTATAATTGTTAAATCTTAAATTCCAAGTTTCTGTGCTTTTGCTTTATCATTTTTTCATTGTTATTTGTTTGATTTAGTTTGATTTTTCAGTTTATATTCATTAAAATTGGTTCTTAAATGAAGCAGCTTAAATTAAGTAGCGTCTAAACACAATTTCTGATGGATCGATATATGTTCTTTACTACAATTTACACCCCGTATACTTGTAGTTTTGAGCGTAAAACTAAGGAATTGGTTTTACAATCAACATATTTTCATATTTAAACTTAGATGATCCTTTCATCCTGGATTATAATGATTTGACTAAAGGTCATATTTTTAATGAGATTGACTAGGAAATCCTCTTATTGTATTAGATTCTTAAAGGGAGTCTTATTGCAATGTAGGGAACATATCTATAGGATGCCCCAAGAATAAGCATATTCTATAACACTCGTGCCAATTATAGTTGACCTATAGCCATTTGAAGAACTAGAACAATTAAATCATAAATTTTATCCTCAAAGTTAATATTACTAATGTAAGGCCCCAATATATATCCTAGATGAAATGTTACATATTTATGACAATACACGTATGATTGGCTTGTTCTTTGGAGTTGGAATTAGGAATTAAACATTTGAGGGAATTTTAAACTTGATAGCATGTATTAATACAAGTGTTATGAGATTTGAATTGGCTTGAATATGTGTTAAGATGATGAGAATTGAATGATGGAAAAATGATGGTCATATACTAATTTTGGTTTAACTACTGAACAGACTTCGGTAGTTCAGCTATATCTTGACCTGTAGACATCAAAATTGGATGCTTTTAAATTCAGATGAAACTAGATACATTTATCTACAACTTTAATGAAGGAACACAAATCTTATTCTACCTCTAGAAGTTTGGAATTCTAGTTTGAAGTTAAGTTATGGCTGATGTCCTTGTTTCGAATAGCCTATAGTTTTTGGGGTATAACTCCTGATATAATAAACCAAATTTCCTGAAATTTAAGTCATTAGAAAATTAAAACATAGGGGAATAAAATTAATTGATAAGAGTATAGGCAAATGTGGGAATTTAAGGAAGAAGAAGGACCAATATGCAAATTTTCCTAAAGTTAACTCATGGACCAATAAGATTAAAACATGTGTGTCCAATGGAATCATAACACATGGTCCAATAAAATTATAACACATGGTACAATAGAATTTTAACATATGGTCCAACAGCATTGCAACACATGGTCCAATAAAATTGTAACATGTGGTCCAACGGGATTGTAACACATGGTCCAATAGGATTGTGACATATGGATCAATGAGATTGACACATGTGTCTAAGACTAGAACATTCTTGAAAAGGCATATGGAGAGGGGAGATGTACGAAAATTTGCGAGTTAAACTTCATCTTTTCTCCTCTCTACTTTACCTTCTTCATCCCATCATTTTTCACTTGGTGATTCAAGCAAAACTAAAGAGAAAGGGAAGGAAAGGCATTAGAAGAACCACTTTGTCAAGTTTAAGGTTTGGGATTTTACTTTGATGGTTTCTGTTTCGTGTATGGTTGAATGGATATAAAGATTCATTTGGATGTGGAATTGTTTCTAAGATGTTGCCTTCTTGTTATTTTCGTGCTATCTTGGATAAAATTGGTTGAAGATGACAAGGAACAATGTGTAGTGAAATTCTGTCTAGGGTTTGTTTGAGTTAGTCATATTGTTTGAGCCATAACTCAACCTAAAGACCCCCAAATTGTGTGATTTTAGTTGCATATGAAACCTAAGACATAGAGCTAAATATCTATAGAAACAATTCCACATCCAAATTAACTATTATATAAGAGATTAAAATGAATTTATTTAATTACAAATAATTTATTTTTAAGTTCTATCTATTTTCTAATTATTATCAGCAGTAAAAATATAAATACATTGACATAATAACCAAACAAGTTTTTTTTGAAAGAAAAACAGAAACTGAAAACAGAAAACAAACACTAAAAACTAAAAGCTACAATAGAAAAATAAAAGTGGAACCAAACGACCCCTAAACTCTTGTAGTAGTCATGAAACGAAGTGGAATCCCAAAAAAACTCAAAACTAGTTTCATAATTTCAATTGAAAAAACATGAGAGGTTTATGATTTATTAACTAATAAATTAAATTTAAGAAGGAATCAAAATAAATCAACCAATTATTAAAGTGAGAAACTTATTAGGATAGTTATAAAATGTTTTAACTTTTCCTAAATTAATTGGTTCAAATCTAGTATTCAAACCAAAACTTACTATAAATTGATCATGTATGATAACATTCCATATCAATTAAATGATGGTAATAAGCTTAATGAAAAAATTAAACGCTAAATTAAATAATTGAGATAACTACAATTATTCAATTTAGTTTTTTAGTTTCTTATAAATTAAATATGTGAATTCATAAATAACCTATTTGCTATTTGTACCAATCATTCATGACAATTATGGATCACTGAATTCATAGACAACTATAAAATAATTAATATCAAATTAATTTTTCAATCAATCAATATTGATTGCTCATGAAATAAAAGAATACAAAACATGAAATACTTGAATTGAAATTTAAAAAATCTAGGTTTAGAAAAAAATCTCATAAGGTTATAACTAGATTTTTGAATCCCTTTGAATCAGAATACTCAAATTTAGATACTCATGGCTTCAATTCCACCAAAAAAATAAAACAAAGAATGAAAGATGAAGAAAAAACACAAAGAAAATGAAAGGAGAATTATGGAGATAATAAGGCTAGGAATAAGTCTCCTAATTATATTGAAACTATTGGAGTGAATCTAGCTTTAGGCATGATCTCGCATTATTAATTGCAACAATTTGTCATCTTTTTCCAAAATTTGTAGCTTTGACAAAGAATGCTTCAATTTGATCCAATCTCTACTTCTCACCTCCTAAATTAAAATAAATACTAATTTCACCAATTAAGCACCAAAATAATCCAAAACAAAAGAGATGTGTCCAATTAACATAATCAAATCACATTTTATCAAATATCTGGGAGTCCATATTACTAAGAAAAGGCTCTCCTTTTTGGATTACTTTCCTTTCCTAGACTCTGTTAATGAGAAGATTAATAATTAGTACAATTGATTCTTAAGCTATAAAGGAAAACTATAACTATTTATTTCTATCCTTAATAATTTATCAACCTATTGGTGCTCACGCTTGGCTCTTCCCAAAAGAATTATGAAGGACATTGACAAGAAGCTACGGGACTTTTTGTAGGGTGGAGCCGGAAGCTATAAAAAGGCCCCTAAGGTGAAATGGTCTATAATCTGTCAACCTAAATAGTTTGAAGGCCTAGGTATAACTTCACTGAAGTTCTTATGTAAAGCCTTAATGGAAAAAAGATGTTGGAAATTATACAAGGACAAAGAAGATTTATGGGTCAAACGGACACATATATTCACATAAAAGAGGATATCATTTGGACTGGTCCCAACAACCCTATTATGTGTTCGACTTTACAACAAATTCTACATACATTAGAATAGATGTAGCCATTCATAAACCCAAAAATTGGTAATGGCTAAGACACCTTCTTTTGTTATGACCAGTGGCACCAACTGGATCCATTATATAAACTTCCCTTCTTTAAATTCTTGAGGACTTTAATTCCCCAGAGGACTAAGGTTAATGCACTGATTAAGGAGAATAATTGGTACTAGCCTTTTATTCTTGTAAATTAACTAGTGATATTTTGAATGAAATTCCTACATATCTAGTCAAATCCTCAATGCCTTATACTGTCCAATGGTTAGCAAATAAATCAAAGAGTTTTAATCTTCAATCATGTAAAAGGAAACTGCTGAAAGGTGGTAACCCCTTAATCAAGCCTTGGCATAAATTAGTTCGAGACACAAGTATATTTCTAGCTCGCTCATTAATTCTTTAGTTAGCAACCATGGCATATTGGCAACTAAGGACACATTGAAATTTAGTGTTCCCAACTTAAACTATGAGCTATGCAATCACTTCAATAAAAACCTTAATCACCTCTTCTTTAGCTACTTCTTTATACAAGGTATCTGGAACAAAATATCTTAATCACTTTTGTGTTTTTTATACCTATAATGACTGGAATGGTCTAATACATTCGACTTGTAAGATTAAACTCAAAACTAAAGGAGACACCAAGCTTTTCAGGAGTTGCTTTAGGGCTATGATCTTCCTTATATGTAAGGATAGGAACAGCAGGCTGCATAGAGCTACCCCTATAAAAATGCATACCATATACCAAATAATCCTCCTTTATGTTAAATATGATGTTATTGTAACTAACAATTAGAGCAACCTAAGCATAGATATGAGAATATATAGGGAATTTGATGCTGACAATCTAGTTATAGGTAATTCTCTATATTGTAATGACATTTAGTTAGTGTTAATCCTTTGTTAATAGCTTATTGATAGTGAATGCTAAGCCACTCAGTTTTGTTATGTACTGTATTATAAACTTTTATAAATACAAATAATTTATTTTTAAAAAAATTTAACAATGTAACTCTCGATCGTTTATGTATATATACCACATTGATTAATAGGGTTCACTATTAAATTTAAACAATTAAAAATTAAATTACATTTATCAATATAATCAATCTTTAATAATAATTTTTAAGTTAAATTATTAATTTTTAGATTAATAACCTTTTGCAACAGTCTCTTAAGCATTCTAGAACACTTTTCCAAACCCCCAAACTCCTCCTCTTTTATTCATCAATTGGATACCTAATACAAGAATGCATTTCCTTCCTTCAAGTATTGAACCTATAGATCTAAGCACATAATTACAGTAGTACTTTACGTCATAAACAGTAAAAACCTCTGTCTCCTAAACATATTCCTTTTAAAACACCTATAGCATGTCCTTTTCTTTCATTTACTCTACAACTCTCTTTTTCCCTGCATAACCCTTGGTTCCTCTTCCCCAAATTTATCATTGTCATTAACCACTATAAAAGCATCAACATAATTTAATTTTACACGTAGAAAAATGACCTGAAGTCATTTAGTACCCTCAACTACGTTACTATGACAACTCATAAAAGCCTTAAATCTAGAAAACCATGAAGACAGGTACTCAATACTAATAATAACCTCATTTAATACCCAATCTTGATTCAATTCATTAGAAATCCTCAATCTGTAAGAACCTCAGTTTTTTTTAAAGAAGATGAATTTTATTAAGCTTTTAAGGTAAACAAAATATCAAAAGTATAACAAAATTATTACATCATGATGAACCTACTCCTACAATAGAGTTGACTAGACAATTACAAGGCTAAATTATAGATTACAATGTTCTCAACCTTCAACTGGTGGTGAGTTTATAGTTTCCATGAGTTATTCAATTAGTTTGTATTAACAAACTTGTCCTTGAATATGTTAATGTGTAACCTGATTTATTGCATGAGTTCTCTATGGAAATTCTCCTTGCTTTTCTCTACATGCTAGAATACTCTTCTCTTTCTTTTATCACAAATAGCTGCCACAATAAAATTTAAGATCACACAGAAGCACCATCTCTTAGTTTTGTTTATAAGCTAAACTATAGTACACTAATCTGCAATTATATTCTAGCTATTTGGAGCAAACTTGACACAGGTTAAGGAGTAAGTTCTAGCTTTCATTAGTGAATTCACATAGAAAGAATAGGTGTTGCATGCTCTCTTCAACTTGCCTACATAGTGTGCACCAATTAGGAATCTGCAAATATTTAGAGATTTTGGCAAATATTTCAAGCTTGTCCTTCATAGCCATCCACAGGGTTGTTGATGTTTGAGGATTATGGTGTTTGAACCATGCTATATTGTTTCGAGGCATAGAATTTGATATGTATGTTAGGAATCTTCCATATAGCACTTTCATCCTCATCATTAAGATGTGTAAGATTTATTTAATGTTTGATGTTTTTGATGTGTAAGATTTATTTCATGTTTGATGTGTTTGATGTGTAAGATTTATGTCTTATATAGAAGGTTAATTCTACAGAGGTCCAATTGATAACCAGTTATCATACCAAAAACTGTTTTTTTTTTCATTACCAATTAGGTTGATGAACTCCAGTCTGACTTTTCTTTTAGTTGATAGAACGTTCTTCATAATCTAAGAAATTTATGAGGGTAGATTGTAATTCCAAATGTTATTAGTTCCAAGATAGTACATACGTACCCATTTAGACCACAAAGATTGCTCATCATTGATCAATCTCCAGATCCTTTTAATCAATATGGTTATGCTTAAAATTTTTAGAGAAATGATGTTAAGGCCACCTTCATCTTTTGGATTGCAAATTTCAATCCATTTGAGTTTAGCCTAGCCTCTAGATTTAGCCTTGCCTTTAGAGTTGATAGTTCCATCCCATAGAAAATTCCTAACAATCTTGTCAATATGTTTGTTCACATAAGCTAGTAATACCATATATGTAGCGCAATACAAGTTTACTAAAGTAAGGAAAGAGGAAATTTGTTGTACTTTACTAGTTAGTGAGATATTTTTGCTCATCATCATTGGTCAACTTTTTAAAAGTTGACGGAGTTAACTTATTTGATGACTTCTAATGTATGTATTTTAGTTATAAGACTTTGATACCACTGTTGGGTTAGCCATATATGCATGCATCACATGCATGTATATGTAGCAGAAGTGTCGGAATCAAGATTCCAACACCATGACAACTCAAAAACCATAAGATCATACATGCATACAAGGATATGTAAAGAACATATAATATAAACACATTTTTACCTTTGTTTCACCTCCTTTCTTATTTCTTCTCCTTGTTTGGGTTGTTGCAAACACCAAACCCTTCCTTGATCTCCCAAGAACATGCAAAGATAGAAGATGAAACAATGTGTAAGGGTGTTAGAACACCAAACTTGATGAATTCAAGTAAATGTTCAAATGGGAGATAGATCAAGGTTATTTTACAAGCATATTGATTTACACAACAATTACATGAAGATAACTCAATAACTCTTCTCATTCCCTCTAGATCTCTTCTAGAGCCCTTTCTCTCTCACTTAAGTGTGTAAAAAGTAGAAGAAGCTTGTGTACATAAGTGAAGAACTCACTTATATATCATTTCATGGCTTCTGTCACGAACGTAGCCTTCTGCCACGATCATGGTGTGTCTTGCCTTCAGCCATGATCGTGACTAAAGCTTGTGTACATAAGTGAAGAAATCACTTATATATCATTTCATGGCATCAGTCACGATCGTGGCCTTCTGCCACGATCGTCACGATCATGGCCTGCTTAAAATGTCCATACACACTTTGTTTTTTATTCGATCTTTTATGCGTGTGACCCTTAGGTTCTCGGTTATTTTAGGCACTTAAATTTACTCTTAATTCAATCAAATCATGAAAGGTTTCATGATGCCAATTTGCCATAATATAAGTGGATTAACACATAAACTCTTTGATAGTTAATTATCCAACTTATGAGCCTTTCCATAGACAATTACTGTGTAATTTGTCCTTTCATCATACTATACCCCACTTGGTTCGGAGTATGGGCTAAATGTCAACTTCCAATAGACTGACTACGTCACATCTAATCTAAGTGATGTTAGTTCTTGTCCTGGGAACTCATTACTCTATGTGTCATTGAAGACTCTCTTCATGACACATAATTTCTTTGGCATGAATGGACATCGGACCATATACATTAGAATGTATTAGGTCTAATAACCCATTCATTCATTCATCTTTTCCTTTAAAAGGTAATTTAGTCATCTTGCCTAGCAAGCAAGATTCACATGTGTCATATGATTCATAATCAAATGACCCTAAGTTGGAGATTCTTTTGTTAATTTTATCAATAAGGAAGGTATATTCTCTGTAGGCCATTCTGTTTTTAACAATGGGAACTCCAAGATAAACCATAAGTAGCATCATCACTTTGAAGCCATTGATAGATTTTATACTATGCTTTAAATAGTTGGCACTTTTGGAAAGAAAAATTCCACTTTCTAAATAATTAATATCTAAACATATAATTATTTTGAAGATCTTGAGGGTTGACATTATGGATATCAGATCAGTATTTATTAGAAGGATTAAGTCATCCACAAAGCAGAGATTTGAAAGCTTGAACTTCTTACACTTTAAGTGATATTTGGATTATTTGGTCCTCTCAATGACTCTTTTTAATACTCTATTAGACACTTCCATTGCAATTGCAAATAAGTAGAGTGACATAGGATCACCCTGTAGAATTCCCTTTATGCTTTTAATGATCTTAGTAGGCTGACCATTAATCAAAAAACTTAAAGTAGGGTGGAGATGCATTGTTTTCTCCATTTGATGAAGATTTGGGAAATATTCATGGAAAATATCATTCAAATTTTGATAATAAAATTGAGTTTCACCTTAGTTGTTATTTGTTTAAATTGAAAGCTATAGCTGAAAAAAAGGAATATAAGGTTTCAAGGGAAAATAAATAATAAGTTTAAGTCCTCTTGTGCACAATAAAGTTTTAGTAGCATGTGTAAGAGTTGATATCCCATTAGTATACCATTCTATTAAGTGTGAAATAGTATTTTTGTTATATGAAGTTGTATTCTTATAATATAATAGTAATTGTATAATTAAATGATATATTTCATGTAATATAATGGTAATTTTTAAAAATATTGTGGCACTTTTTGTATAATATAATGGTGTAGTAGAGATAAGTAATAAAATATAAAATAAGAAGAGCTCTCTATATATTATGACTCCATATAATCGCACAAAGAACATTAACACAAAGTTGGTATTATAAATGAGAATATTTGATTTGTATCAAAATGGGAGGAAGGAAAGATAAGAAAGGAAAGTTTAAGAACAAATTGTTTGGTATTGAGGTTGTTTGCACAAATCATAAGAGATAAATAGTATGAACCAAGATGAAATGGAAGAATTGGTTACAATGCTTAAGTATATTGTCATATAGTTAAAGATGTTTAGACTATAATCAAGTTTAAAGATTGCATGATCATGATTTGATTTTAAGTAATGTAAGGTTTATGAGCTAACATTGGGTTGTGGATAATCAAGGAAGCATAGAGTATAATTGAATGATAGTTGTGGGATTAGGTGATGCACAAATGTACACTTTATTATTCCTAGCATAGGACGTATGAAAATATGATATGTTTATGAGAGGATTATCTTAATCATACATACATATTAAGATGAGTAAGAATGGAAGAAATAGATGTGGAAGTGATGTATAAGATCTTTAGTTGAATAAAAGGAAAGAATAACAATTTTATTTTATAAAGTTAACAACAATGAGTAAAGAAGGCTGAAGAATGTTTTATGCGCAGATATGATGACTTGGGTAGCTTATATTGAATTTATCAATATAGTCATGTTTGATACCACATATCTTATGAAAAAAAATACTAAAAATTATTTGGTCCTTTTCTCAATGTAAATCATTACAAACAATCTATTTTGTTTAGTCATATACTATTAAGCAATGAAATAATTGCTACTCTTTATAAGTTTTTTTTAGTATGTGAATGAGATGTATGAATGACAAGTCATTTAAGGTTATTGATGTTAATGACTATAAGTATAGGTAATTCCATCAAGCTAGTATTCCTAAGAGTAAAGCATAAATTGTGTTTGTGACATATACTTCAGAAAATACTTAAAAATTTTAGTGCCCATAAAAATGATGAAATATATATTTATGAATGTTATATATAATGCCAGTAAAACTAAAGAATATATGATGAAATAGAATGAAATAGTTATGGAGTTTAACCTAAGGAATAACTAATAGGTTTAGTCTTTATTTAGTTTGCTTTTAAGGAGGGCTCCAACTTATATTAAGGATTAATTTTAAGATGGACTGTTGATGACACAAAGAAGTGAGAGTATGAGTGCTTAATTTGAAGTATATGTGCATGATCATAGCATATTAAGATAATTTGCTTGGTAATGAGAAGAAGTCATCAGGAAAAAGATTGAATAAGAGGTAGAGTTTGATTACTTGTACTTAAGGAGTAATATATCCTTGGGTTACATTATTTGATATTGAGAATTTCAAAAGGCGTACATTAATAGCCTCTTTGTATAATACAAACTAACTAGTTTCATGTATTTCAAGGTGAGTAAAATATGGAACAAAGGAAATTATACAAGGTTGATGAGATGGGGAGAAGAGCTCACTATTATTAAGTTGTATACAATTACATTAATTAACTCACCCTCACATGTAAAGTGAAGCTATAAGTAATTTGATTTTAAGAGAAATATGTCTCAACAAGTGTTTAAATTTCTCTTAATAAGGTTATTTTTTAATTTTTTTAAAAATATCTTAGTTAGAAGGCAACATAAGGATAAGTTTAGGTGTCATACGAAGATAAAGATTAGTAGCATTCAAAAGAATGATAATATTTGTGATAGTAAAATGATGAAATTAGAAATGATTTTTTATAATTCCATCAATTATATGGTAGATAACGATTAAAATTTGAGTACTTGTATAATATGTTAGATAAAGTAAATAAAAAACTTAAATTGTGTTAAGAGATATTGGTGACGGTTATAATAAAAACCAATATTGTACAAAATTAGTGCATGAATTTAGTTGACATATAGAATCTTTTGAATAAAAGTCAGTTTTAAGGGACTATTCTTTCATGGCCATATGGAAGGCTAACAATAAGAAGATTGCAATCTCAAGAAAAGGAGGTTCAAAAGAATAGGTGTAAAAAAAAGATGTTCATACTAAAGATTCATATTGTCAGTATTATTTTTGTATAATGAATATGATATTTATTTTGTGCATGATATTACTAGATCATTTGATTATAAATTTTTTGTTTTATTATCCAATTGTTGATAGTTAGGATTGGTTAAGGGTAAGGAGAGATTTTCATATACACATAACAACAACATTCAACAGAATTTGGGAATTATAAATGTCGATTGCATTAAATGTCGATTGCATTTAATTTAATCGATAATAAAATATGTTGTATAATTTGGTGATTAAATGTAGGTTATCATGAATGATTGGATTATACAATCTATAAAACAATTGATATGTTTTATTATGTATTTATGTATAAGAGAAACTTTGCTTCCAAAATTTAAATAAGTAATAGGCTTAACTTTTACCAATTATACTATATTAATGTTGTCCATGAACAATGATAAAAGTTATGGATAAGTTTAATAATGAAATGTAGAGTGGTGCATGTAATATTGTTATTGGGGAAGATATATGAAATTCGAAGTTTTCTTC
Source organism: Erythroxylum longipes (assembly GCA_027563885.1). Taxonomy (NCBI): domain Eukaryota; kingdom Viridiplantae; phylum Streptophyta; class Magnoliopsida; order Malpighiales; family Erythroxylaceae; genus Erythroxylum; species Erythroxylum longipes. Next base: position 12,157 of record JAOQMS010042705.1, read on the forward strand.
CTCTACCTGTAATTGTGGTACCTAACATCGAGGAATGAACCTTTTTTTGGAGTTACCTACCATTAAGTGTATAAGGTATGTTATTCAATATTTGTTTATGAAATATGTTATATTCTCATAAATGAAATGACTTCTCTAATATAAAATAAAAATAAAGTCATCATAATTTAGAAAATTAATGCTCTTCTGTTTATGATCATAAGTCTAGACATAATACTTGTTCTTTAAAATTTGGTGTGTGGATGCTCTAGCAAAATCAATAAATAACTGCACAAAATTTTTAAATGTAAAACTTAATAATATAGGGCATAGGAATATATGTTATAAGCATTTAAAGTTGCCTCTAACAAACTAAACACAATGCTTCTTTTCATAAGGCATGGGTACACTTGATGGTAGTTTTTAAAGTTATCTCTTAAAACTGTGGGCATAAGGCTTCCTTCTACAATGTGTCTTATAAAATAAGATTATATTATATAATTATATAACAAAGATTATCTATTTGATAATATTATATTTTTACCCTTTCAAATTACTTTTCCTCTCCTAGGTCTATTAAAAGGGAAACAAAAATCAAGATTTGCTTTACTTGGTATCAAATGAGCGCTACAACCAAATAAAACTCCTTTCAAGAGTATCAATAGAATATATAGTGGTAATGCCCATAGTTGCTTATAATAAATTATTGACAAAAGATTTCACTTTATAATGTATGTGCACATCTGACAATAGCACCAAAGTTGCCACTAATAAATTGTGAATAGAAGACTTCCTTCCATAAGGTATGCCTTATGGTAGTGTTCAAAATTTCCTTTGTGAAAAAAGAGAAAGAAATAAAATTTACATGGTTTTACAACATTTAGTATGCTAAGATTATTATTATAATTGATTAAACATATGATATAGTAATCCTCTATAAACATTAAATGTAACACCCCACTCCCGCTGTACCCGAACCCGATATTGATGGTGATATCCGAATCCGTGCCCCGCGAGGGTGGTGTGCCACATCACTTAACAATTAAAAGTCGGTATGTATTTT
>JAOQMS010042706.1:0-13197 GCA_027563885.1 Erythroxylum longipes
AAATGTCATGAATGCATGTACAGATATTTTCATGTGCAAAAGTCACTGTTCACAAATGCATGAGCATGAGATGTGTTTTCCTAATTTCTCACGCGTACCCGTTTCTATAATTTAACCAGTTATACAGAAACGGGATGTTACATTTTCTGAGCTTTAAGCTCTTTTTCACTGCCCACTTGGGTCACAACTTCTTTTATCTGATCATGCATATCATGTAATGAAATGCATCAAATCATGTATTACATGCTTAACAATTTTCATTCATTTCAGACACAATCACTTTTCATATTAATCGAACATAAGTCCGACATTCAACATTTTTGTTGAGAACACCTATTTCTGTCAGATTCACATACAATCAAAATACTTCAAACATTCCCAATTGTCGAACTCCTCAGACCATCAATTTTCAAAATTACCACATTCACTTAATAATTGAAACTTAAACAAATACAATCAATTCTAGTGAGAAACATCTAGGTTACTCACAGTAAGCTCCAGATAGCTATTGCCTCAACGAACTGGCAATGTTTGGATGCTGATGTTCTACTTGTGCGTCTAAATCAAGCAATAAACATATTGTACACATTAGTAATTTGATTAATCACATAAGTATTCAATCATACACATATGTATATGTGTTATGTACAATGTATGCTCAATGAAATGCCCGGGTATGTTTCCTTAATTCACATATCCTAATCATTCACACTTTATCACTTGGATATATCTAGTTTTTACTTAAGTTCATACCTCATATATACTTGATTATTCTAATATCACAAATCATATAATCTCCGATCCTTTTTCTAGCATTTTATAATAATATAATATCCAAAGTTTCATTCATTCATACCTAATATACCTTACTTATCTCCTTTAAATCACATTAGCTTTTCTAAGAACACTCCATTCCTATGATGACTATAAATTTCCAGATTTCAAACACTTGATGTCAACAATTCATTCTTAGGTTATAACCTCAATTATCAACCTAAACATATTAAAAATTTTATCAACTTATTCAATACCAAACTAGGTTCATTTTAAGTCTCATTTAAGTCTAAATGCAACATAGTAAAGTACCTTAGCATTAGTCGTTTCAAACATCACTTAAAAGATAAGAATCCACGTTTATGGCCTTTCCCACGATTATGGAAGACTTCCCACGATCGTGGGTTACGACAATAGAACATTTTTCTCCTTTTCCTTGCATTTCCCATGATCGTGGAGGCATTCCCACAATTGTGAGTTATGAAATCTGAAATTTTCCAGCCAAAATCTTCCACATTTTCCAGATTTTTAACTCCTACATGTTACATCTAACACATATTATACATAATTCATCATTTTTACTTCATTTTCTCATCAAAATCACCTCCATTCCAACCTTAAAAAAAAACTATGAAATAAATCATAAGTCATTGTTCATCATATACACAAAAACAGGACACAACCACATCTCTTCATTCATTAACTTTCAGCTCTCACTCAAACACCATTTTCATAACCAATCTATCTCAAAATAATCTCCATAAACGTTTCTATTCAAACAAGCATAACGAACAATGTTTTTATGCATCAAAAATAGAACATAATGTTCTTCATTCATCCATCAAAATTTTGGCACTAATTCTACACCATTAACGCTATCATTCTATATCTAATGATCATTATAAATGCTTCTATTTAACAAACCATAAAGAACAACATGCTACTTACTTGTTTAGCTCAAAAACTGTTCAAATCATCAAGAAAACCGTAGCTCCTCCTAGCTCACAAGATCAACAACATTTCAAGAGAAAAAAGGAAATAGAAATGGGTTTCATCAACAAGGTAAAAACAACGACATCTTAGAGTAGCTAGTGAAGGATGATAACAAAGCTCAACTTTGAGGGTGTGGAGACTAAGTGTCATGGATGGAGAAAGAAATAAGAAGAAAACAAGAGCATGTAGCAGAGAAATGAAAGGAAAAAGAATGGTCTTTTAAGTAAGTAAATATCATGAGTAAGGGGTGTGGCAAGTGTTGTGACACTTGTCACTTGCCACATGTCCTCAACTCATGGTTCCATATGTCTCTAAATATCTAGTCCAATTGTCACCCAATCTCCAAGCTAATTGTCACCCAATTTTTTATGCCACTTGTCAAATAATCCAAAAGCCACTTGTCATTTGTTTCTACTACCATTTGTCACTTATTTCTACTACCAGTTATCAATTTGTTTTGCCACTTGACATTTTTCCTAGTCCAAAAACACATATAATTTCATAAATCTCTCAATTTTAACAATTAAATTCTAAATCACCACTTAATTTATCAACCAATTTTCAAGACATAAAATTCACAATTCACATCATAATCATTTTAAATCATTCATACCCCAGAAAATGTCATGAGTGCATATACAGTATTTACAATATGTACAATCAATATTCACATGTGTATGCTAATGATATGCATATGAATGCAATGCACCTCATATTTTCTCAATGCTATTTCTTATATGCTATGGTATGATCCTATGTCCTAATCCTTAGTATGGAAATAGGATATTACACTTGTACAAGGTGCAAGCCGTAGACAGATGTATCAGAATTAACCTTATCTTTTGTTTCATACATTCCCATCCATGTCATAACTGATTTGGTAAGCTATGTGTTTGGTGTATGCCTTCGGTCCCCCAAACTGACTTACTCATGGCAACCTTCTAGCCACCCAATGAATTATAATGCTAGTCACTGCTCCCACTGGGGCTAATAAGTAAGCCCCACATCGTAAAGTGGCGAATAACAAATAGAATTTGATAAAAAAGGATCTAGTTTCCTAATGAGATTTTGATTTAAAGAAATAGAGTGAACAGGCACAAGAAAGGGAGTAATGATGAAATAGAGTGAACCTAGAGGGAATAGGTAACTATCATATCTATAAAGACTGAGCCTTAGCATACAGAGAAGAAAGGGTAAGTGATTTCATCACAAGGCAAGTCCACTCTTAACATAACCTTGTCATTTATCAAACTAATCACTTTCTGCTACTGAGCCTCTTCCTCTTCCTTTTATTAGCAAGGAAGCATTGGTCGGGGTGATTTTGAGGTGTATGAGCATGTTGATAGTGTTGTTAACTACATAGGAAAGCTATAACTAAGGGTAGGTAAAGGAGAAAGAGGGGAAAATAAGGTAGAATAGGAAGACAAGGAGGTGGAATTTTCGTTTAGGCTGTGACTGAGTGTATAAGGAAAACATTGATACTAACATGGTAGCATTAAGATGATGATACCACCTTTTTTAGGAAGGATAGACTTGGATGCCTACTTGAGTATAAAAAGCAAATATAGTTGGTTTTGATTTTCACAACTATTTGGAGGAGAAAATGGTTAATTAGTAGCCATAGAGTTTAATGATTATGTCATGGATTAGTGGAATCAATAAATCTTCACTAGAAGAAGTAACTGAGAATAACCTATCAAGATTTGAGAGGATATGAAAATAGTGATGGGGAAGTAATTTATGTCAAATTCTTATTATGAAGATCTCTATCAAAGTCTGCAAATGTTGATTCAGCATTCCAAAAGTGCAAATGAGTATTATAAGAAGATATAGGTTGCCATGGTTAGGGAGAATATGAAGGAACATCAAGAAAATAATGGCTTGATTCATTACGGACTAAATTTAGAAATTGCCAATGTTGTCAAGCTATACCATTATACGGAGTTAGAAGATATAATTCAAATGGAAGAAAACTTAATGTGATGCCTTTTAATAATTTGGTGCTTCTGTTACATGTTCTTCATTGTAGAATAAACCATGGAGCGAAAAGGATGATGAAGCTCTATAAAATAAAAATGAAGTATTCAAACCAAAAGTGAATATGCTAAGTCAAGAGAAAGCTAATACTAAATCTTTAAGTACTTTGGCAGAGAGTATATAGCTTAATTATGTCCCAAAAAGAGAGTAATGATTTTAAGGAAAGATGAAGAGTATGTATCTGAGATTGAAGAGGAGTAGGATAGTGATGCGTCTAGTTTGGAGAAGGCTAGTGACAATAAATGTATTGTGAGGCTTGAAGAGGGCAGCTTGTTAGTTACTAGGAGGCCATTGATTGTGTGTATGGTAGAGGGTGACGTAAATAAATAGTGATACAATATCCCATACAAGGTATTCCATAAAAGATTGAGCATATAATATGACCATAGATGGAGGGAATTATGCTAATGTAGCTTATATAAAGTTAGTGGAGAATTTGGGATTCCAACTAAAAAACACCATAAAATATAAAATCTATAATGTTTGAATGAGAATAGGAAGGTTAGGGTAACAAGGTAATTCATAATATCTTTCTCACTTAGAAGGTATTTAAAAAAAAGTGTATTATGATGTGGTTCCTATACAAAAAGGTCACATTCTTTTGGTATCCTTGGTGATTTGATAGGAAAGCTATTCATGATAGGTACAAGAATAGATATTCCTTTAACATTAATGGAAAACTAATCACTACTGCTTTATTTCTATCAAAGCAAGTTTATAAAGATCAACTTAAGATTTATCAGAATGAGCAAGAGAGATTAAATTGAAAGAAACAAACGTAAACACTTTGGGATAATTCAAAGACCTTGCATAAAGAAAAAATAAGAGGGAAAGAAGTGACTTTATTAGTGAGAGTGAGGGACGTGAGAGATGAATTCTCAATCAAGCATGCAAATATTTTTGGTTTTATAGATGAAGGTGCTAATTTAAGGACAAATTCTTTTTAAGAGAGGGAAAATAATTTTAATCAAGCGTGTATTACTTAAGTGTAAAAAGTTATTGGAGATCTATGAGAGAACATTAAAGGACCACTGACTTAGAGTGGGATAAATAAGGCTAAAGAAGTCCTTAATGACTTAATGGTAGATCTTTATACAAGAAGTGAAGATTTGTTTCTTTGAGAGACTAAAGTCAAGCCCGTAATGATGATTCAATTGAAGGAATGAATATCACTAGAAGATTTTAAAATGTAACCGAAATCAAATTCATATTAGAGACTGTATGCACACTTAAAGTTTTAGAATAAAAATGATGTTGATGTGTTTCTTTGACAAGTGTCATTCTCCTAGTTTTATTTGCTCACAATTTTGTTATTTAAATATTTTATTTCCCTTTTGGACTTTATTTATATGATTTTAAGACTATAAGATGCTTTCTTATTATTTTAATTGATAACTTATCATTGTTTTGATCAGTAAAAACCTTAGAGAGATTTTCTTCAATCATTTAGAGTAACTCCTATTTTAGATTCCCTAAAAAGTTAAGATCTTATTTAGCTTGCTAGTAACAATCAAACCCTAGAATCTTATTTATCTTAATCCTTTCTTTTTATATGTGTGGTGATTTATATCATTCTTATACTTTTTCATGTTCTAAAATCACTTATTTTATTGGAATGATCCTTGGTCCTATTTTTATTGATATCAAATATCACTAGTACTTTTAGTAAGGATTGTATTAGTGTTGCTGACAATGTTATATATATTGAGATTTTCTTAGGGCTATAAATAATACATGTTCAATACATATTGGTTTAAGACCCATATTAGGTGAGACTATTTGAATTTGTAGGTTTCATAACAATAAAAGGAGCTTTTGGGGGAACTAGATAGAGAAGAGAAAGTAATCACAAATAAGACACATTAAAGAGTATAGGACAAGAATGAAGCAACTTTAGGGAGAAAAAAGGGGATTCCATCGACCTTGAACCAAGAACTTCAATATTTTAAAAATTCACAATAGTGACTTTTTGATTATTGTGTTTTTTAATTATTAGTATGAACTAAATTGGGTTAGATAAAAATGGGATGAACCCTATAGTAAAATTTTTAATTAGTTCTTTGATTTAATGAAATTACAAGTTTTATTATGAATTATTCGTGATTAATTAATATCGTTAAATCAAAATATATTAGCATTTTGATTCAATTTCAGAATTCTTATATAGGGATTGTGAAATTATATTTATGAATAGATCATAACAGGAATAACAGCAGTTGCATGAAATCCTAAAGATATGACCATATAAATCTTCCAGGTTAGAGTCCAATCTAAAAGATATGATCACATGCATTCCTAAAGGTTTTTATTAGAAATATATTTCAATCAATCAACCTAAGGATATGGGTTATATGTCTAAAAGAAAAATATAGCTGTGATTTTAGAATTTCTATCAATCTAATAAACTAGGTTTAATAATTGAATCAAGATAAATCTAAGTGTAGAAAGATTCTAGGAGGATTTTTACATCTGGATCTTATGTATCTATTGGTTGTTTCAACCATGTTTATTACTTAAGTTTGGTATTTTAGATTAGCTCAGCTAATTTTTCTTTTTAAATCAATCCTTTGTTTGTCATATTATAAAATAAAAAGGTATTACTAGTACTTACAGTCCTCGTAAAATTGATACTTCTATTCACTTAAGTTATACTATAAGAATGATAGGTGTACTTGCTTGGTGATCTTTAGCATATTTTTAATAGAATACACATATTATCAAAATCAATTTTTTGTGCAATTTTTGGGAACTAAGATATGAAGAATACTTTATTTTTCTTAATTTAATCATTTTATTTTCTTTTTTACATTTATTTATTTTTTTATGAACTTTTTTCTTGATTTTATATTTGTTTACTGAAGTTTAAGATTTAGGTACTTGTTATTCTAGTTACCACACATAATGATAAAAAGGGAAAAACATCGTATTATGGGAGATTATACTAGATCATCACTTATAGGGATAAAATCTAGTATTATTAGGTTAAAAGTGAATGATTTTAATTTTAGAATCAAGCCTAACATGAATTAGATGGTTCAATAACTTATACAGTTTAATGACTTCTCAAATAAGGATCCAAATGCATATGTCACTAACTTTTTAGAAATTTGTGATACATTCAAATTTAATGGAGCTTCTAAGGGAGAAATTTTGTTGAAGTTGTTCCCTTTTACATTAAGACAAAGTAAAAATCATAGTTCAAGTCTTTGCCTCTTAGGTCCATAACCATTTAAAACAAGCTTGCAAAAAAAAATGTATTTCCCTTTAGTAAAGACAATAAAATTTAGGAATGATATTTTCTTATATTAATAATTAGAGAGTGAGATCTTGTATGAAACATATTAAATATTGAAGGAACTACCGTGAAAATAACCATACCATGGACACAATATAGGACTACAGATGCAAATATTTTTATAGTGGTTTTAGTTATCCACCTAAACAGTTGATTGATGCATTTTAAAGTGAAACTGTAAGCTTCAAAACTTATGAGGAACTATAAGTGCTTATTAAAAATATTGCTATAATTAATAAATAGTGGAGAAATCCAAGGTTAAACCAAAATTAGAGGCCATAATATGGTGACAATGTTAAAGGCAAAATTGGAAGCTTTGAGTTTGTAAACTAACAGTATAAGTTTGGTAGTTTAATCAGCAGGAGTGATGCATTATGATATTTGTGGTTGTGAACATCTCAATCATGAATGTCATAAACCTAGAAATAGGAGACAATCAAATGAGTAAGTTAACTTTATAAGGAACTAGTCTAAAAGTAAATCCTGTAGTAATACTTACAATCCAAGGTGGAGAAGTTATACAAACTTTTCATGGAACAATTAAGTTCCACTTAGATTTTGACAACAATAGCAATATAAAAGGAAGACAAGCCTTGAGGAGAGTATAAAAACATCATTACTACATTTGAGGTTCACTTCCATATTATTGAAACATCTCTAAAAAATCAACAAGTTTAGACAGCTTGTTAAGCTTATCTTTGAAAATTAAGGAGTCGAAAACGTTGAAGAGGAAGAGAATAAAAGAAGGAGAAGAAACTTGCTTAAGCAAAGAAGGATGAGGAGGAAAAAGAGAAAGATTAGGAACCAAAAAAGGAAGTTGTGAAAGAGTATCAACTGAAAATTATATATGCAAGTAGGATTGAGATAAAAAAGAAGATAAATTTGGAAAGTTTTTAGAACTTTATAAAAAATTACATATTAACATACCCTTTGTTAAATGTAACATCCCATTTCAATTCTAAGGGTTCGAACCCTAAATTTCTCTAAATGGGAAATAGCAATGAGAGAGTAGAAAAATGCATTTTGTACTCATGCATAATATTAACATACTCACATGTGAATTTGAATTTTTTGCACACATTACAATGATTGTTCATGCACTCATTTGAAATTTTCCGGGTATAAATGATTTTTATTAAACTGATCATGATGTGAATAATGAATGAAATGTTTTGGAAATTTATTTGATGAACTATGTTATTGATTTATAATTTTTGGGTGAAATTTGGAGAATTTATGATATTTATGAGTATTTTGGACTAGGAAAAATGCCAAGTGACAAAACAATTAGTGATGCTAGTATAATTAAATGTCCAATGGCAGTAGAAATTATCAATAAGTGTCATTAAGATTTATTGACATGTGACATAGAAAATTGAGAGACAATTGGATTAGAAGTTGGAGGACAAATGGACTAGATATTAAAAGAGACCAAATGAGAAACATAAGGTGGTGACATGTTGCAAGTGACAAGTGCCACTTGCCATGCCACACACCTCACTCTCGTTATTTACCGTTGCAAGACCTATGTTCCTTTGTTTTTCACTTTGCCAAATGCTCTCTTTTCTTCTCTTCTTCATTTCGTTCTTGATTTTTCTTCTCCACCTCATGACATTTTCTCACTAACCTTCATCACATTGATGTTGTTCAACTCCTTCACTTTGTTTCTTCAAGAACATGTTATATCCTTCATCTTGTCATAGGAAAAACCTAATCTCTCCTTCATAAATGATGATGATCGTATGGTGATGGAAAGCTAGGTTAAAGTGCGGTTTGAAGATCTTGAAGTAAACAAGTAAGTATAAAGCATTACTCTTCATGATTTGTTGAATGAAACATGTTTTGATGATAGTTAAGAGTTAAATTATCATAAAATGAGGATATGTACATTCTGAAACATGAATGAGAAACATGGTTAGTTTCATGTCTTGATTTTACATGTATGATGATCAATATTTCATAAGTTATTTTTGAGATGATTTTGAGTTAGAATGATCATTGAAATGATGTAGAAATTGTGTACAAATTTGATAGATGAATGGGTGGTTTTTATGTTCTGTTTTCTTGGTGTATTAACATGGATCTCTTTGGGTTTTATAGAGGTGAACTAAAATAAGTCTAGAGTTAAATAAAAGGAGTAGTGTGGTGTCTTGAAATGAGGTAAATTAGAGTGATAAGTTAGAGATGAAATGAAGGTGTTAATGAAGTTGACAATGTGCAGAAAGTTGATGATGAATGTGTACATGTTTATGTTCTATTTTTGGGTTAATGATCAAACATAGATGATGATTTGTTTGTGGTGATATTGAGCTGAAATGGAAGTAGTAACGAAGAGGAAATAATGAGACATAAGCTAGAAATGATAGATTAAGCAAAAGAGATGGACTAGGATGAAAATCATGATGCAGTGTGCTAGAATATGTTAGATGGAGTGTTTTCACTAAACATGCATCTATATTTTGGCCATATCTTGATCTGTAGATATCTAAATAGGATTATTTTTAATTTAGATTAAACTAGAGACGTATAGATACAATTTTCATGGAGGAATTGAATTTGAATTCTGTCCCTAATGGTTTTGAAATTTGGCTTGACGTTGAGTATTGGGTACTGTTGCAATTTGAGAATAGTCCTTAGTATTTTGGGAATAACTTACAGAATATTGAACGAAACTGCATTAACAATATGTAGTTAGAAACTTAAAACATATAGGAACATTTGTTTAGAATAAGATGTTGCCTAAATACCTCATTTTCTAGGTTATAATGGTCATACAAAACTGACCTAAAAACCTGTCTTGAAAGAGTTGGAAAAGTTGGAAAATGGAAGCATTTTGGCTAGGATTCTCGGACGTAAGCATCCCACGATCATGGGAATATGTCCATGATTGTGGGAATGCGAAAATGGGACTAAAGGTTTCTGTTATTGAAACCTATGATCATGGGAAGTTGTCCACGATCGTGGGAATGGGTTATAAGTGAAAAATGCTTCTTTTATGTGTAGTTTGAAACAATAAATGGTTAGGTGCTTTCCTATGATGCATGTAGGCTTGAATTGAGCTTGAAATGAACTTAGCTTAATGATGAATTAAGTGATGAAATGAGTAAAATGTTTAGGGTGATGATAGAATTTAAGAAGGGATTGTTGTATATCAAGTGTTCGAATCTGGAAAATTATGAGTATAATGAGAATGAAGGTGTTCATATGAATGCTAATGTGATTCAAAGAAGGTGAGAAATGTGTATTGGGTAAGAATGAATGAGAAATTGGATATTTTGTGATCGTATAATGCTAGAAAAAGGAATGGAGAGCATGTATGTGATAGATATATGATTGATGATATTAGAATACTCAAATCCTTTGAGCTATGAACTTAAGTGCAATCTTGATATACACAAATGATATTGTTTGATTGATCAAGTGAAGTGAATGAAACATACCCGTAATAGTCAATATGAGCATGCATTATACATTACATATAGACATATGTGTATAACTGAATGTTTATGTGATTGTGCAATTAGTAATGTGTGTATTACATAAAGTTGCTACACAGGGTTGAAAGTCAGCATCCAGATGTTTCTAGACCATGGAAGCTAATGCTAATTTGAAGCATATTGTGAGTTGACCTCGATGGTCTCACTTTAATTGTTTGTTTTGTTCTAAATTTCTGTATTGAATTACTACTGATATGATTGTGATTGAGACCATTCTGGACATAAGTAGTCCGAGGAGTTTGATAAATGTGAAAATATAGGAAGTGCTTCATTGAATGTGAATGTGAATGAAATAAGTGATTCTTAACATTATTGTTGAATGCCAGACATCGATCCGATGAAAAATGTGAATGTGAATGTGAAATTGAATAGAAGCGATTGATTGAATATATGTGAATGTGATGCATTTCATTACATGAATGCATGAACAGATAAAGGCTGTTGTGATTGGAGTAGCCACCAAAAAAGAGCTTAAAGCTCAGAAAGTGAAAAAGAGATTAAAGCTCAAAATGTGGTAAGAGCCTCTGGCTCACTTTGTATAATAAGCCTTGTATCCCTAACGAATAAGGGATAATTATTAATGAGCCCGGTATCCACAATAGATTTGGGTCAGTTACAGGCACTTGGTCATAGCAATAACAATTGGAAGTGAGTCTTATGAGCATTGCATATATAATTGATATGTATGTTTTAAATGATTGAAATGAACTGTTTGACTGCTCTGAATGTGAAATGTGAAATAAGTGATCAAATTGTTATATGATGCTATATGATTATTGGTGAAATGATGTGTATTATATGATGATATGAAGTGTATGTGAATTTGAAGTATGAACTGTTGTGTTATGTGATATGAGTGAGCCATTGAGGATGGTCCACTCACTGAGTTCGCAAAACTTACCAAAATTGCAATGTTATTTTTCAGGCTCAGAAGAGATCTCTAGCTAGACAAATTAGAGTCTAACCACTACATTCAGATAAAAGATAGAGTTCGGGATTAGTTAGCACCTGCATATGTCTACAGTCTTTTTTGCATTTTGAAATGTATCCTACAAATATAGTATAGTGTTTATGTGAATTATAAAGTGTAATGACATTATGACTGAAAGCATTTTGAAAAATGAAACGATCAAATTAAGAATCGATTTGTTCTCGATGTGTGTATAAATGATATGGGTCGTGATTGATTTATAATTTGTTTAAAACATTTTTGATGCGTGTGATGTGAGAGAAAAATTTGTATTGAGTTTGACTGACTGTCTCAGCGCACCACCCTCATGGAGTATGTTCTCGAATACCGACGGTATGTTCGAAAATATGCCCTATGAGAGTGGGGTATTACAGAGTTGGTATCAGAGCCCAGGCTTAGTGTCTTTCATAGGCGTTTTTCAAAATATATGTCAAGTTACATGCATTTTAGACATGTTATACTAGGCAGTAGCAATTGATCCCCAGTCTGAGTCGTATTTACATGAGTCACACGCATGAGCATTTGTTAAGAGTTTGATTAGATAGAAATAGTGAGAAGAATGATGATCTATCAGAACGTGAGAAAATGAAAGTTTGTGGATATTTAGAAATCAGAAAAAGTATATGGTTAGATATGATAGATAAAGATTCAATGCATTTGTATTAGTGGATGTATTATTGAATATGACATCAATATTGTACTGTGGTGATATATCCTTGAATGTGATATAGATGTGAATGCATTTTCGTGGATTAATTGAGGAAAATAGACATACAAGTATAAATGATGAGATTTAAAGTATACAAGAAAAGTGGAATGAAAAATACAAAAATTACTATGACATTGAGGAATTGAAATGGTTATTTGATTAATGTGATAAGATTTATGATTTAACATAAAATATGTCAGTAGAATTGAGATAAGAACTTTATGATGATTATGCTTTTAAAATTTTGAATTGATTAAGAACGTAAGTATGTAAGATAAAATACATGATAATTGGAAGATGAGATAAATGATAGTGATATATGTGGAAGTCCTCAAGGTTAAGTTGATTTGTTATTGTGAGTGCATATCTGATAATGAGATCACCATGGCAAGTGAGATTATTGAGCACTTATGTATTATATGTTTGGATATGAAATAGGAAGTGATCCATGACTTATTGAATGCTTTTAAGTCATAGTTTCCATAGTTAAAATTCTAAGATGACTCAGAGTAGTGCATGAAAACAGTTATAGTGATCAATTGGGGATAAACTAAGAGCATCAATGATATTACTATGTGTGATGAATTTGAGGAAAAAGAAGAAGGATATGACTGTGGTATAGTCCTCACGATCGTGGCAGAGTCCCAATGATCGTGGCCAATTCCACGAGTTTCTGTCATGATCGTGGGAAGGTCCATCACGATCGTGGGCAGGTCTAAAGGGAGAAACGTTGTCTAGGATCAATATAGATCAAAGTATCATTAGCGTAAGATATTAATTTGTGACTTGTCAGAAATACATCTCTAGATAAGATGTAAGGATCTTGATGATGAATACCAAAGTATAAGTGTAGCATCCCGGTTCCGTAGAACGGGTCGGACCAGAGAAACGGGTCCAAGTGAGGTAAATAAGAGAAATTAGG
>JAOQMS010042707.1:0-13193 GCA_027563885.1 Erythroxylum longipes
GTAGTGATCGCACGTAGCGCTCCCTTATTTTAGGATATGTATCGGAATGACCTACGGGCGTCCCGGTACGTACCCTAAGGTAATGGGGTGTTACAAATAATACAGGACATTATTAATCCAGTCAGACTAGCACTTGTTATACTCCTTGATTTGGTCAAGAAATGAATCTCACAAATTGTAAGCATAAGTTGTTTACAGTCTATTTGAAATGGTCTGAATTGAATTCAATTGCAGTATTGAATTCAATTCAAGTTTTTGGGAATACAAAAAAGGGATGGGTTCAATTCATAAATGCAATTGAAACCCATCCCTTTTATAAATTGAATTCACTCCTCTAAGCATTGGAATTGATAGACGAATTTTTTTTGAACGTTGAAAATAACCTTCCAATAATACCCATCTAAAAGCAAGAACCCTACTATATCTCTTCACCTTAAGCAGCACCTCCCACCAAGAAAAATAGCAGAATAGCAACACCTTCTCCACCTTGAATTAGCACCTCCCATTAAGGAAAACAGAAGTAAATCAACACTTTATAGGTGTTGTATCTAGGTTTTCCATTTTCCTTATTCATGGGTGTCTTTTTCTTTTTCAATTTTTTGTCTATAATCTTATGATGTTTTATGCGTGCCTATAAGTCCTCTTCATTACTGGTTATTTTCTATTAGATGTTTTTTGTCCTAATTTTCATGAACTTTTTCTTGCTCAACTGGTTGTTTGCTTTTGCTTGTGGATATATATAAACGTGAATACTCTAGCAACTCTTCAAATCTTCTACATTGTAGCCATACTCTTTATTATTTTTTATGGCCTAAAACAAGTGCAGATGATGCTGCGTAATTACGCTTTGAACAAATATAAATAATTTGCAAGTACTATATATAGTTATAATTGCTTTTGGATTAGCCAGTTGGGTAAATTCAAGGAGA
Source organism: Erythroxylum longipes (assembly GCA_027563885.1). Classification (NCBI taxonomy): domain Eukaryota; kingdom Viridiplantae; phylum Streptophyta; class Magnoliopsida; order Malpighiales; family Erythroxylaceae; genus Erythroxylum; species Erythroxylum longipes. Next base: position 930 of record JAOQMS010042707.1, read on the forward strand.
ACCACTCTTCAGTTTTTTTTGTTAAAAATAGAGTATCATTTATATAGATGAGAGAATTGTTTTTAGTTCAACTTCAGAAGATTTTTTTTTAATGGATAGTTTCACAAGCTTAAATCCAATGCCAACTACGTAATATAAGACAAAAGGCAGTGAATCTCAAAGTCGTTTACTTCTAATTTTTTAGTTTTTTAGGTATTCACTATATGCATGTTAGTTGTTTATCTTGGATGTCATTTTCCTCTCTATTCTCCCATGTCAAAAATTTTTTCTACTTGTTTTGTGACAATAAATAAAATTTAAATGTAGGCGATATAAAGGGATTTGAAAGAAATGCTCTACTTGCTATGGTAGCTTATGCGGGTTATCTGGTTTGCTCTAGTTATATATATCAATATATGTCTCGAGGACAAGAATTACTAACCACAATAGAGACACATTGTAATGCACGTAGCATTATACACTTGAGTTATGATGCATTTATTCGCTTATGTTCAATTTTTTGTGGGAGGGGACTGTTAAGAGATAACCAATATAGTTTGGTTGAGGAAGAAGTTGGAACATTTTTACATATTTTAAGTGGTAGAGCTAGCACTCACTCACAAAGTTTCTTTTTCTAGCGATCTACTGAAACAATTAGTTATCACTTCCACCAAGTACTCAGAGCAATAATTACCCTTGAGGATCAATTTTTTGTTCAACCAAATGGTTTGGTTGTCCCTCCCGAAATAATCAATAACATAGGAAGATTTTATCCATATTTTCAATTTTTTTTAAAAAAATTTATATGCAAAAACATACTTTTTATATTAATAAAAAATCTAATACATTCTATGGACTTTTTAGAATTGTATTGGTGCTCTTGATGGAACATATATCAAAGTAAAATTTTCAAAGGAAAATATATCAAGGTAAAGAGGAAGGAAGAGTTATCCTACAATGAATGTCTTGGTTGCATGCACTTTTGACTTGAAATTTACATATGTCCTACATGGATGGGAAGGTTCAGCCTCAGATTTAAGAATTTTAGATAACGCATTAGCTAGAGAAGGTAAGCTCATTGTTCTTCGAGGTATCTTTTAGTTGAAGATTATTAAATTCCATATTATATACAAAATTTATTATTGTCAATAAGCACATAGTAAATGGTTTTAATTTTATTTATAGGTAAATTCTATTTAGTTGATGCTGGATATATGCTAAGGTTCGGATTTGTTGCTCCTTATAGAAGCACTAGATATCATTTAAAATAGTATTCTTATAAGGTTCCTACTAATGCAAAAGACTTATTCAACTTGAGACATGCTTCATTACGTAATGCAATTGAAAGGGCATTCAGTGTTTTTAAGTCTAGATTTCCCATTTTATCTGAGATGTCAAGATATGATGTGAGCACATTATCTGAAATTATGTTAGCTTATTGTATTTTACATAACTTTTTGATACAATATGATCCGGATGAGGAACTTGTTGCAAAAGTTGATAGAGAGCTATTTAATAGTGATCATGAGGATGATGTCTTTGGAGGAATTGATAAGAATGAAGATGGTAGAAAAGGAGAAATAATAAGAAATAATATAACTGCACATGTGTGGAATGATTACATTTCTCGACATTGATTTGTTGGAATTTTTGTCATTACGTTATATAACTTTGTTTATATTTTTTTCTCTTTTTTTACGACCACTTGTAAACATGATTGTTTGTCCTTTGAATGTAATTGTCTTTAAAAATTTTATGCTTGTTTATGTTGTTGAGAAAAGTAAGATTAATAACAGTATAAGATGGTTTATGTTGGATTGTGTTTGGAAAAAATATGTGACACGATGGACGTAGAGGTGAATTATGATGAAAAAAAGTTGATGGATATTTTAGGTGGAATTATGAAATGGATCAGTGCATGTTTCAAGTTCTTAGGAGCAAAAAAATAAAGGTCAAAAGGATGATAGAAATTTTAGTGCTAATGCATATAGAGAGGTAATAAAGGAAATTAATGAAAAGTTTAGGGTTAAGATTAATAGGAGCAAAATTATAAATCGCTTGAGAACTTTAAGGGAAGACATGCATTTGGCAATATTTCTTGATGGAAAAAGTGGAATTGGATGGAATGATGTTACCAAGACATTTGAAGTTATTCCAGAGGTGTGGCAAAGTTTGACACAAGTATTTTATTTAATACTTACCTAGTTAAATTTTTTATATTTGTATTATTTTTTATGCATGAAGTTTGTTGACATAGTTTCTTGTATTTTGATTGATAGGTTAACGAAAAGGTGAAACATATTCGAGGGAGGCCTTTAGCCAATTTAGACCATGTTTTCGAGATCTATGAGAAAGATAGAGCTGCCAGATTTGAAGCTGAAAGTGAAAAGGAGAAGGTTCAAAGATGGGAAAAGGAAAGGAGGGATATGAATATTGAAGACATTGATAATATGCAACCAAGTAATGAGGTTCATTTATATAGTTTTTATCCATTTGAGAGCAAGAGTACTCTAACAACACCAACAACTCAAGCTTCCTTATCATCATTTCCTTTAGTGTCAAAGCCATCCTACATGAGTAAGAAAAGAAAAGCACGAGTGGAAGATAAAATTTCTTCAAAATTACAAGTTATGTCCAATGCCATGAAAGAAATTGCATAAGCTATTGTAGCCACAAACCCTCGTGTTAGAAAAGACAGGAAATATTTGAAGCATTGAAAGAATTAGGATTGGAAGGACGTGTTCTCTTTGATGAAGTTGATTGGCTTGTAAAGCATCCTAACTTTATTGGTGTGTTTTTTGCATATCCAGATGAACTATGTTTAGATTGGTTGCCTAGGAAGATGGGTTGGTGTTAGGTTTTTATAACTTGCTCTATTTAAGTATGGAACTTTATAGATGATATAACTTGCTATATACAAGTATGAATGTTTTATATTTATTTTTTTTATGTAATGATGTTATGTCTCCTTATCACAGAAAGACATGTTAAGCATGTTATGATATTATATAATTTGGAGTGAAATTACAAAAATTGATAGTGCCTTGTAGTTGTTAATGCAAAAGAACTACTGCTCGTTCATGCATTTTTTAGCTTCCAAATTATGATGGTTTTTTGTTGTCTTCATAGCTCAGTCTAGCCTAATGTCATTTGCAATCACTTTTTTCTTTTCATTTTAATAATGAACTTTTTTATGATATAACTTATAATGAAATTGTTGTTTATAACTTGCTCTATGTAAGTGTGAATGTTTATTATTTAATAAGATTATTTTTTAGTCAAGGGTAAATATGTCATATGAAATAATTAAATTCATTTTGATTATGTTCCAAACTGTGTAATTGAATTTAATTCCAATATTACTGGGTTTGTTCCAAACAGTGTAAATTGAATTTAATTTAATCTCATTAATGTAATTGAATCTAATTCGTTAATGATGTCAATTCGAAGGTTTCCAAATGGCCTATTAAAGTTAACATGTAGATGTTTACTAAGAGTAGTAAGTATATCGGATGACCTAATATGAGATTATCATATGAATGATCTATCAAATGTTAATGATTAATCTCATCATAGAAATGGTGCAAATATCCTTAGACTTGAGGTACTCAAGGATATCTTGGATATGAATCCTATGCTTTGACTAGTTACCTCAAGACGAGGTCTCTCTTAGGGTGATGATTGGGTACAGCTACTTATATCCTAAGGTAATTGAATAGCCAATAAAGGATTCACCAATCCTGATAGAAGGAGATGATACCCACGGCCTCTTGTCAGGATCATTTCTCAGGAGTCTCTAGCCGGAGCAATTATGTGTCATGAAGAGAGTGTTCAATGACACATAGAGTAATGAGATCCTATGACAAGAACTAACATCACTTGGACTAGATGTGATGTAGTCAGTCTAGTGGGAGTTGACACATTGCCCATACTTTGAACCAAGTGGGGTAAGATGGTGAAAGGAAAATTTACATGGTAATTATCTATGGAAAGATTCATAAGTTGGATAATTAATTATCGAAGAGTTCGTGTGTTAATCCACTTATATATTCCGGCAAATTGGCATCATGAAACCCTTTATGATTTGATTGAATTAAGAGTTAATTTAAGTGCCTAAAATAACTGGGAACCTAAGGATCACATGCAGAAAAGAACGGATGAAAAATAGTGTGTGTATGGGTAAACTTAGGCAAGGTGAGCCCAGGCCACGATTAAGGCGTTGCTGGCCACGATCGTGACAGAGGCCACAAAATGGTACATAAGTGAGTATTCACTTATATACACAAGTTTTTACCACTTCTTACACACTCAAGTGAAAGAGAAGGGCTCTAGAAGAGTTCTAGAGTGACTCATCTAATTTGGAGCCCAAATTACGCTTATACATTGTTTCTTCATCCTTTTTTACGTGATCTTGGGTGATCAAGGAAGAGTCTAGTGTTTGCAATAACCTAAATAAGGAGAAGAAATAAGAAAGGAGGAGAAACATAAGGAAAAACATTTTATATTTCATATTCTTTTACATATCCATACATGCATGTTTGATTTTGTGGGTTTTGGGTTTTCATGATGTTGGAATCTTGATTCTGACACTTCCATTGCATTATCATGCATGTGATGCAAGCAACCATGGCAAACCCAACAAAATCAATGATCCACAAGCTCAAGTTTGGGTAATACTACTAGTTATAAGTTTCGACACTAAAGTAGTCAAATGAGCTACTTATTGAGAATTTACCTTTAGTTGATCCTAAATGGCATGCATATATATTTCATTAACTCTCCTAACTTGATTAATGTCAATTATAGTTCCAAATTGTTGTGAATTTTAGCGATGTTAGAGATTAATTGTCTAGCTTATATAAGAGTTTTATCTACTAATTCCCTGCCATTAGCTATGTCTAGCATGCTCCTATTAAGTGGTAAAATTCCTTCATAATTTTTTTTAAATAATTAGTCACTAATCTAATGATTGGGGTAACTAGGACATAATCTTTTAAATCTTTCCTTATATTCATATAATAACTTATTCATGTTTTGTCTAATTTCACATGTTTCTTTCCTAATAGATCATGTATAACTATCAGGAAAATATTTTTCAAGAAAAGATCTATGCAATTTCACCTGTGTATTTATAAATCTATGAGGTAAATAATATAGCCAATCTTTAGCAAAATCATGCAATGAAAATGGAAAAGCACGTAATTTCACTTGTCTTTCATCAATTCCTTTAGGTCTCATAGTAGAATAAACAACTAAAAATTTGTTTAAATGCCTATGAGGATCCTCACCTGCATGTCTACAAAATTTAGGCAATAAATTTAAGAAACCTGAATTTAGCTTCAAAGGTCTTTTCAAGACTAGGATGATAATGTATAAACGTTAATCTTCTAAGTTCGGTTCTAAAAGTTGCTTCAAGGTAGTTGCAACCATTTTTATCATTTTGTCTTCCTTTTCTAATTTGATATACACTTTAGTTTCTTTTCTGTCTCTTAATTTCATAAAAATCACCTTCTCTCTTCTTTACCTATTTTGTAAAAATAAAAGAATTGTTAATCATGATTCAAAAATATATAAATAAACTACGCAAATAAAACTTTCCCTAACAATGAGACCAAAGTTTGATATGTGTCATTAGGTGTGTGCAAATTAAATCCTTATTTTAATTTCAATTTATTAAACAAATTAGCATATGGAAAATAATCTCATGAAGAAAGTTAATTTACTAATTTAGTTTATTTATTATTATAATTTTAATTTATCACCTTTGATAATTACATCCTAACAATTTCACTCATATGAAAGGAATTTCATAACAAATATAAACATCATCAACGCTCATGTAACATCCTATCTAAACATATATTTAAGATACAACATCAAAACTTAATAAAATAAACGTGTGACACATTTTAAAAAGAATCATTCAACCAATATTCAAAAAGCTGACAAATTATTTTATAATTCAATAAAAATTATTATAGAACTTAAAATAGCAAGCACTAACCATAAAGCATGAAATATGAATTTTCCTTACATGAACATAAAAAATTACGGTCTAATTTAATCAACACTTAAATTACTAATTCACCATTTAAATGCTAGCAAATTCTTTTATGTCATACATGTAATCTTAAAAATTAGAATAAAGAAAAACATGAAAACCAAAATTTAGAACTTCTAAATTACTTACAAACTCAATCTAATTGGTTTAGATAGTTTACAACTTCAGTAATTTATAGACAAGTTAAATCATAGGTAAAACAAGCAATATGTATTTAAACATTTAATTTGCTTTCTTTATCTTAAATTTCGCCATGCACTTCCTTGAGCCTATGCATCTTCACAATTCTTGTAAATTTTGTTATGTGCATTAGACCGTGCATCTCCCCATAACCCTAAATTTCATTATAAAGAGAAGTTTTGGGAGGTGAAGGAGGAGGCAATCGGTAGTAGTCAAGAGCAAATGTGAGGAGGCGATTTTCAACGTGGGATTTGATCGGGGTGTTTATGTCATGAAAAAGTTTTAATATTTATAACCTCGATATTTTTGTAAGCACAAGGGTCATTCGCGTAGTACCTCAGGTATCGTTCCTACGAGGAGGGTTAATCTAGTCCAAAAATCAAAGGTCAGAGACTATTAAGTAAATATAAACAGACAATGGATTTTAACATGAGGACTAACTAAATCAAATAACCAAATTAACTAACAAAACAATAATTGATAGTTAACACTTAAATAGAAACAATCATGATGGAAATTAACAATTTTAAACAACAATTAATGGAAATTGATCAATTTGTTGAACAATGATCGCACACCCTCAAATTCAACTTAACGAGTTTACCAGAAGAGAGAAAGGAAAAATTATCTATCCTTAATGTCAACCTAACCGATAATGGTTCTAAATGATCCTAGGGTCAATTATTCTCTCTCAAGTTGTAATTGAACCCTAAAGGATAAACCCTAATCAGATTATGGGAAGTTGTAATCTCTCAGTTAATAACCTATCCAAAACCTAATCAGTTCTTAAGTTCTCTAATAAACAATTGGAAATCTAAATGTGATCTCTCTACACAAGATTTACCAACTTGATTTAATTCTGAATCTATTAATTTACCTAATTTCTGTTAGCCTAAATTAATTGTTTTCTCTCGATTCACCCTCTCAGTTTATTATTGAGATATGAAGTGTAGAATCAAATCACAGTTAATTCAATAAACACATAAAACAATCAGATTTCATTAAATCAAAAATAATAATTCAAAAGTGAGTATAGAACATCAATCACAATGCAATTCTATCATCAAACTATATATCTCAATTCTATGATCAAATAAAAATGATGTGAGATCCCATATCGGTTGAAGAGGGGAATGAAGTACGCCTTATAAGGGTATGGATACCTCTCCTCCATAGATGCATTTTCCTGAGAGAGTCTGTGGGAAGAGCAAAATTATGAGGGCTTGGCTGGGACAAGGCCCAAAGGAGATAATATCTATGAGAGGGTGGTCCGGGCTGTTACAAATGGTATCAAAGCCAGTACCTAGATCGATATGTCAGCAAGGATGCTGGGCCTCTAAGGGAGTGGAATGTTAGATTCCTATATCGATTGGAGAGGGGAATGAAGTTGGCCTTAAAAGCTATGGATTCCTCCCCCTCAGAGACGCGTTTTCCTGAGTGAGTTTACGGGAAGAGCAAAATCGTGAGGGCTTGGCTGAGCCAAGGCCCAAAGAGGACAATATTTATGAGCGGGGTCACCTAGACTGTTACAAATGGTATCAGAGCCAGTACCAGAACTGGTGTGTCAACGTGGACGCTGAGCCCTAAAGGGGGGTGGAATGTGAGATCCCATATCGGTTGGAGAGGGGAATGAGGTACGCCTTATAAGGGTATGGATACCTCTCCCCCATAGACACATTTTCCCGAGTGAGTTTGTCGAAAAAGCAAAACTGTGAGGGTTTGGCTGGGCCAAGGCCCAAAGTGGACAATATCTTTGAGCGGGTGGTCCGGGCTGTTACATGAAATACATAGGAGACAAAACTTGACTGGATGATGGGAGGTCACTTCTGTTGGATCGGGAAAAGAAAACATGCCATATTTGGAGAATCGGTAGACTTCAAAACTTTTTAGAAATCTTATTTGCAGCAGAAGCAATATATCCAAATCATCATGCCAATCTATACATTATATGGTATAAGGATAATAATAAACATAAACAAGATAGTGATATTACCGACTCCTTCGCTACAACTTTAATTTCTCACTGCGCTATCCTCTCCTTCTTCTTGTATCCAAAGCCTTTTGCTTTTGAATCCTTTTCTTTGTCAATCTATCCTCTCCTTGTTGTTGTATCCTCAACCAATTTGATTTACCTCTTGTTCTTCAAGGACAACTTGGTTAACAAAATCCTTTGGTGGGAAAGGAGAAGAAAATATTTGGAGGAGATTTTTCTTAGAAGAAATGAACCAAAAATGAGACTCTTGTTATGCAAATTTTGGCTCACTCATGCATAAAAGGAGAGAGAGAGTCAAACCATGCAAGAACACCTTCTTACGCCCTTAATTTTGGTTATGCATGGTGTAATGGGATGTAACATCCCATTACCTTTGGGAGGTTGGAATAGTAAAAATGAGTGATTAATGAGAGCTTAGAAATGCATTTTTCATGCTCATGCATGGTATGACATACGCATACAGGTGAATAGTGAAATGTTGCACATTTAAAATGACTATACATGCATTCATTGACATTCCAGGTATAATTGTATATTAGGAAAATGTGGTTTTTATATGTTGAAAATTGATTTGGGGAGTGTATAAATTGATTTAGAATTTTTGGAGAATTTTAGAAAATTTTCTGAAAATATGGGTAATTTTGGATTTTAAAAAAATGCCAAGTGACATGACAATTGATAAATGGTAGTAGAATTTATTGTCTAATGGTAGTGAAAATTTTTATAAATGACTTTGAGATTTAATGACTTATGTCATTGAAATTTGGAGACAATTGGAGTAGAAATTGGAGTTGATTGGATTAGTTTAATAAAAGAACTAGTTTGAACCTATAGGATTATGACATGTGGCAAGTGACCATGTCTTAGATCACTATTCTTTTCATTTTAAAGTCCCTCCTTGTTTTGTCTTTCACGATGCTTTCCAAATTGAAAGACCATTAAGTGTTTTGTCTTTCATTTTCACTCTTGCTTTCTCTACCCACTTCATGACTCTCTCTTATTCATTTCTTTCTCATTTTCGTGGCTTCTCTATCTCTTTTCTTCTTCTCTTCTTCACTCCCACGATCACTCAACCAACTATCAACATTTTTCTCTCATCTTTCACTTGCTACTCTCAACTTCTTGTCTTCCTCATTCGCCATAAGCAAACCAACCTCCCACCTTGAAACGGTGATGTACATGGGTTGTCAACAAAGATAGGGTTGGTGTTTTCTTGAAGGATTTGGAGATAAATCAAGTAAGTCTCCTGTCAAATATCATGGATTTTAGTTAAATGAAGCATTTGTGATGATATTTAGAGGTTAATCTCATGAAATGGTGTTTGGGGTATATGGGTGTCAGGAATGGTAAAGAGTGTGTAATTTTCTTGCTTTTATTAATGAGCTATAAATCTTGTGGAGGTTGAATGAACATGATAAGGAGTTTTGTATATGCTAGAATGTTGGGGAAGAAATGAACATATATATATGTTTATATTGATGTTTGTTTCATGTAAATGTTAAATAATGGGTTAGGAGTTGTTTACAGATGATTGATGTTGTATATGATGAGTAAGAAACTATGAGTTATGCTACACATGTTTTAAAGCTGAATTGGTTGTGAAATGGATATTTTAATGAGAATTGGAAGTTAAAGAGTATAGAAATGCATCTATAACCTGTTTGTGTTAATGGTTGAGTGCAGAAAAGAGTTGAAATGGAGTTGAGAATGAGGAGTAGATGGAGTAGAAAAGGATGAACTTTGTACAAATATGTTAGGTGTAAAAATCTGGAAAAAAAACTTGAAGATGATGGATTGGAAAATGTTCACTGCATATGCTTCAATGTTTTAGCCATAACTTCTTCTAGAGTTATTAAATTGAGATGATTCTTGATTTTGATTAAACTAGAGATATATATATATATATTTCTCATGAAGACACCAAATTTTAATTCTATCTTTAAGAGTCTCAAAAATTGACATGAAGTCTAATAATTTCTAGGAATGAATAGTAAGAGAGTTAAAATTTTGATCTGAAACTTCCATGAATTTACTGTACTGATCTAGATGGATTTTGACAAAATGGTCTTCATGAAAGTTGTAGATATTTCTTTTATATTTCCTTTGATATAAAATTTGGAATTTTTGGAGTTATGTATCAAAAGTTAAGGAGGTTTGAAGTAGAGATTTTGGTAAAGAAGAAGAAGAATTGCATGATAGCCACTTTGAAGTTTTTAAGGGTGATAAACATCCGATGGTTTTTTTGGCAATATCTTTTTCGTCCGACCTCCAAATGAGATGAGACTTAAACCATTGGACTCATAAGACATTTATATACCTCTCCAATAAAAATAATATCCATATGAAACTAATTGAGAGATATTGAGGGATAAACATGGACTGGTCTGACTTGTGCTCTCACCCAATTTTTATCTTTATCTGTCACACCCATGACTCTTGCACACTCATGTTCCTCTCACACCCGTGACTCCTACACCCACATGACTTTCCTCTCTCATGCCCATGTGTTAATTTCAAGACTCGTGTTTAATTGTCACAACAAGTTACTGTTTTCCTCAATAGTAGCCATGACTTGCAATTGATCTAACCACCCGAGAGGAATTTGCAAACTGGACAGTCTTGTTTCTTTTGACCATAACTTCTTCTCTAGATGTCCGAATGAGATGATATTTGATTTGGAATAAACTAGAGACATAAGGATACAAATCATATGATAATTAGAATTGTGATTCAGTCTCTAAGATGGTTAATTTTTGATAGAAGTTATGCATAGTACACTATTTTTGAATATGAACATCCAGAAAGTGTTTGAGGCATATCTTCCAAATTACTGAACCAAATTGAGTGATTTTGGTGTCAATAGAGCACTTTTCTAGAAGAGGATATGACCAAATTACATCAGTTTCACTTTATAATTGAATGTGAGCAGTGGACCTGAAAGTGTGACTTAGAAAAATTTTTTTGAAGTGAGTCACTGAGAAAGGAATAGAGATTTTAATGGTTTTAGTGAGGCATAACCTAAGTATAAATTGTACTTAGATGAGTTTTGATATGAGAATGACTTTGTGATGAAATTTATGGATAAATATTCAGAATTGTCATGAACATGCATTATACATATTTCATTTCATACATGCATTACTAAACACTTATGATTGTACAAATTGTGATATATGTGTATGGTGTTTGATATAGAGGAGCAACTGGAACATCAACCTCCAGACGTTACTGGAACTTCCAAGCATTAGCTTCAGGAGCAAATTGTGAGTAACCTAGATGGTCTCACTTAATTACTTGTTTGCTTAATTTCTGTTTTTAAATGATTGAATGAATGCGGTTTGATTGTTGATTCCGAACAGAAGGTCCGATGACTGTGAAATGTGGAATTTATATTGAAGTAATGCTTGAATGTTGATGTGAAGAACTAAATGTATTATGACATGATTGACTGAAAATGTGAGATGCATTCCATACATGAATGCATGATCAGATAATGGCAGTTGTGACTAGAGTAGCCACTAAACAGAGCTTACAGCTCAACATGTGCAAAGAGCCTCGAGCTCAAACAGTGATTAAGAGCCTAAAACTCACTGTGTATAATGAGCCCTGTATCCTCATCAGATAAGGGATAGTTAGTAATGAGTCGGGTAACCAAAATGGATACAGGATAGTTCAGGCATTCGGTCACAACAACGTAATAATTGGAAAAGTGCCTCATAAGCATTCCATATGCATTTTGATAAGTATGGTTGATTGATTAAAATGCAAAAATTTGCCTTTGCTTAAGTGAAAATGTGATACTGATGTAAAGTGCAGTTTTGTGAAATATTTGTTATGTGAAATGATGGGTTGCATGAATTGAGTGAACCATAAATGATGGTTACCTCACTGAGTTCACAAAACTCACCAAAATTGCAACGTTATCTTTTTAGGACTGAGAGACGACTCTAGCTACTAAGAGGCTCTACCAGCTGTGTAGATTGTGATTTGGCAAGAGAAGTCATGGCTCAAAGGTCAGTCAGCTGGGATTTTTGGATAGATTAGATAGACT